>JAUEPR010000118.1:0-124332 GCA_030435655.1 Armillaria novae-zelandiae
TACAAAGAAGATTCATTGAATAACATGTCGTCGGTACGCGTGAGTAAGGCAGCGAATGGGTGTGAGAGAAACAGAAATACTTCAGACTTCAGAAAACTCGTGCAGCGCGAACCCCGTTCCCCCGTGTTGTGGGGTCCTTTATCAGGACCATGCGCCGAGATTAGAGATCTTTTTGAGTTTACATACTTGAAATTACGATTATTTCTAGATGCAATTATGACGGCACCGGTATTCATGCCGTCCTTAGAGAGACTACGGACCAAGCATATCAGTCCCGATACTGATCGAATGAAGGGTAGACATCGGGGTCCAGCAATTCTTGCAGGGCGTGTAGGGCACGAGGTAAAAAGGCACAAGTTGACAGGTCCACAGTGAGAGACATTCTAAATGTATTCTAAGCGCTCTCAGAAAGTTTCAAAGCCGTTTCCAATTGAAGGAGAAAGGAAACACACGTATGATGGAACAACATGCGGAACAGCTACGTGCCTTAGTGTCGGGGAGAACTCGGTAGAATATGCGAACAGGCAAATACAGGGAATTGTATCAAGCCCAGTGAGTCTTAGCAGGGGATCTAACACAAGGACAGGAAATCATTGGATCCAGTTCCCATGCAAACAGAAGGACAGTTGTGATATTTCAATGATTCGAATAGAAAGAGATCCTGGTTCTCTGTCAGTCTAGCACGAGTTGGTTGCCGGACTTGGTGTAAGGTGGGAAAACTTCGGGGGAAATAATTTCCCACGGTCGACGCGCGTCCTCAAAATTACCTTTTGGATCTTTATCCATCTTTCCTGCCATCCCTCTACACGACGTTCACTGCCCTGCCTAGTGCTTTTTCCATTATCTCCCTACAACTAGTCGTACTGTACTGTTGAACGCCATATACATTGAGGAATGCCCGATATGGTCTCAATGCCAGTAGCTCAACCCCAAGAACGGCAGTTCAATCCATACAGTGATAACGGCGGGACGATTCTTGCCGTCGCTGGTGCAGATTTCAGCGTCATTGCTGGTGATACCCGCCAGAGCGAGGGATACAGCATCCAGACGCGGTATGCCCCCAAGGTATTCAGACTGTGAGTGTCCTGATATCCAACATTCCGGCGCTTACGTGCGAGTCTCGGACAGGACGGACAAAGCGGTATTGGCGGTGAATGGATTCGCAGCTGATGGGAATATGTTCGTGAAGAAAGTCAAGCAACGTCTGGAGGTACGTATTTTGGCCTTCGTCGTCGTGCGAGACGATGTGCTCATCGTTGAGACCGACAGTGGTACCGTCATGCTCATTCCAAAGACATGCCCCTGCGCGCAGTCGCGCGCCTCATCCAATCTATGCTGTATGCCCGGCGGTTTTTCCCCTACTACGTGTACAATATTCTCGGAGGTATAGAGGAAGACGGTACGTTCTTCCGGGGGCGCCACTGCAAATTCCGCGCTGATCCATCATTCGCTTCCCAGGTTCGGGTGCAGTTTACTCCTTCGACCCCGTGGGCTCGTACGAGCGTGAAGCATGCCGTGCAGCTGGCGCAGCATCTTCACTTGTGCAACCCTTCCTGGACAACCAGGTTAGTCTCGTTTATCCGTCCCATCTGACTTCCGTCGGCTGCGGCTACGCGTTATCAGCCACAAGACCCCGTGAATACATCCAATTTCACCTCCTTGTCTCTTTCAATGCACCCCTCGGGACACACTCCGATTTCTTCCCGACTTATTCCCTCCTTTCTCGTTGACATGCCATTGGAGATGCATCTCGTTCTTGATACCCTTATCATGTGCCTTTCATTGGTGTTTATTGACCCATGAGACTGAATGTTGACCCGATTTCTTTCCATTTGCAGATCTACTTCAAGAACCAGACTCCGGCGCCTGGGACGTCACACCCGGCACATTTACCTTTGGCGGACGTCCTGGCACTCGTGATCGACTCATTTACTAGTGCAACAGAACGGCATATTGAGGTCAGTGTGTTTGCCGTGCTGCTACATGGACCTCCTCGGCTTATTCCTGTTTGGCTGTCCTTCTAGGTCGGAGATGGTCTTGAGATGTACGTCGTTCTGGCGAAGGGAAGCCCCCTCCAGGGTCTAGAATTGGTTCAAGGGGTCCAAGAAATGTCAACTACCACAGACGGCGAGCGCGTCTTTATCGTCCGGAGAAACTTGAAGAGGGACTGAATGTTTATCTCGCACTCTGTAATAAAACCGCGTTTCCCATCCTTCTGTCTTATCTTCTGCTCCTCTCATGCTCAGCCTTCCACTCCCCTTTTGGTGGATACGGTTCACGTTCAGTATTCGGACTTTACTCATGACCCCTTGTTTCTATTTCAGCCGCGTTGTATAGACTTGTGCACGCCTTATGTTCATATCTTGTTATTTACTGTATCGTCGGCTTGTAGAGGTTTTAAAAAAATCGAACATTGCATACTTACATGTATATGTACTTTTTTGATCACATGCAGGGCTGATAAGACTTGCTTGTCCGAAAAATAATTACGCCGCCCTCAGATTTGATGCTAAAGTCTGAACACTTGTTTATTGGTGACCCGTAATACGCCTTGTTATGACGAATTTATGGAGGGTGGGGGGGCAGCTATTTAGGTCCTCATTACTCCACTTTGCACAAATAACTCCCATGTATTATTCTATGTATCTTTCTCGTGATGCTAAAATATTGATGTCGCAATTCCATATGACCGTCTTGCCAACAGAAAAGAGAAAAAGGGGAAACATAACCCTATCGGAAGTGATAGGTGAGAGAATACGGCCAAGATTGAACTTTAAGCTTGAAGTGATGATGGAAAAAACACCGTTCTGCACGGACGGCCCTGCCTCACACATCCCGCTCGATCGACGGCTACGCCATATTTCTCCGCCAGTCTCCCCACGGGCCAAATAAGCGAAATGTTCGTAACGTCGTGAATTGCCGGTCAACGGTTCATGTCCTCCAAGTGAACCCTAGAAACCAGGAGCAATAGACAGAAAAACAACATAACAAACTACGATTAACAACAATGGGACTGCTTGCAGTGAAAATTCAAAAGAGTGGAATGCAAGGAGTCAATTGTAGGCAAATAAAAATGGCGGGGGTATCCGAGCTATTGTATGTACTGCGTGACGACAACAAGAAATGCGAGCGAGGCAACTCGGAGAGGGGGGATGATAATGGTCCAAAGTCCTAACGATGCGAAGTGATGTGGTGGATAGTGGTAGTCGGTGCAGTCAATACCTCGATGTCCACATATATCCCACATCGTCTATAATGCCAACGCAAGCAGGCTCACCATCCATGCCCCACCCGTCACTGCGAGACATGCCGTACTTGACACACCGGCATTAGTACTCCGGCGCAGCAATGATCGCTTCCTCGATATCACGGTCGTAGCCGTCGTTGTATTCCGCAACTTCTGCGTGGGAAGCATCTGGGGCGTTGTCGAAACTTGGAACATGGGCGGTAGCGGTGAGCCATCAAACTCAAACAAATGCAACTTAAAGCCATCTGTAGTGTCCTGGAATATCCGCCAGCTTTGATAGAGCTCCGTCTCGTTGTAGTTCTCGACAAAGTTGGAGATGGCGGCGCAAGGATCTTGGATCTGCTGGTATCCATCACCATTGGGTGTTAGGATGATGGAGCCGTTGGGCTCAAGGGAGTATGTGCCGTGCGACCATCCGACGACACCAGTGATACAGCCCGGATCGGTAGCTGTGCAAATTTGTTAATGGCAACCTGACGGATGGGAAATTGACGGTACCATTAGAATTAAAGCGGTACCGTGCGACCTCAAACCAGTAATTGTCCGCACTGTGGAAGGTGTCAGTTGCTGGAACGGCGGTGGACAGTACAAGTCAACGCACAAGGAGAAGGACATTCCAGTCACGGATGGATAGACAAAGGATTCATTTGCTGGGATGGCGAAGCCCTGGTGCCACATATGAGACGTCAGTCCGCCTTCCTATCCGCAGTAGCTCAAGCACTCACCGAGCCTGTCTGTACGGCTTTAGTTCCCGTCGCCCAAGTACCGGTAATGACGGTCATGTTGTGTATGGAATCATATACAATATCTTGTGCGAAAATGTGAGCCGGCAGCACCGCAAGCACCAGGGCGATGAGGGGGTTGAAGATCATTATAAGTTCTGTCCGTGCGCGCTTTTTATGAATGTGTCGAGACGTAGAGCTGGCAGTGGTATGTGCGGCAGAAATCCGCTGGCAGAGCGAGAGGAAAGCGTAGGAGAACCACGAAACGGTAGCGACGACGTTGATGGAAAGAGTGGAGTGTGGTTGTTCTTGTTTGGTCACAGCTTGCCTCTGATGGGTGGCAACGTTGCCATGTGCTTTTTAATCCTGAATAGGCCATGACGGCCGCCGGCGCGCTCGGCGTTGTGCACTGGCCTTCAAAATTTCTCAAGTTCGAGCACAGTGCGTGAAGCTGGGGAGGCAATGTTCAAGTCGGAAAAATGTTTCAACTAGATTCAGGATGTGCCTCCGTCGACGACATAGTGTCTTAGCCAAGCCCACCTTTTAAGGTAGGCGGCGTCACCGTGACCCAATGTGACATCTGTGACAAATGACCTCGGAGTTGGAAACTTTTTTTTTGGCTTCCAACCACGACGCGTACTACATCGCAGCACAGTGAGTAGACGTCTTCCCCGTTTTTCCTGATGAAACCAGATACGGATGTAGAGTCACAGACTCGTTGTCCGAGAGCGCTTAAAACCGTGTGGATTATTCCGTTGCCTTCCTTCTGATCCTCTTTCTTTCTCACTTTTTTCTCCGTGTCGTCGGTCACGGCTAATGTTATCTTCTTCCATTCAGGTGTCGGGCTTCTCTTGGCCAAGTTTAGTCAATTTTTTGCATGAGGTGAGTTGCGTGTGCCATCCTCTTCTCTGATGAAATTTGTTACGGATGTAAGAGTCAACGACTCGTTGTCCGAGAGCGCATAAAACCGTGTGGATCATTCCGTTGCCTTCCTTCTGATTTTTTTTTTCATCTTCTCGCTGTTCGAGAACGATGGTGTTGACCGAGGCATTTCTTCTAGGTATTCTTCGCAGTTAAAATTGTTCCAAGGCTTCTACTATGTATCTACATGCTGCGAATATATTCTCTTCACTACATTCCACAACTGCGGCGCGGTCACGTCGATATCTACCCGTATTTTCACCGTTCTACGATATTGGATCACGCCGACCTTGCGCCGGTTATGGAGCAAACGGAATGTTTGTCGTTCCGTTCTGGGGCCTTCCATAACAACCGGATGGCGTCTAGTCCTGAAGTTAAGTTTCTGACCATGCTTTGCTAGAGAACGATAGGGTCGTCGTCGGGGAAATTTCATGCTGCAGTGTGACTTGTGGAGAAGGTAAAACGCCATAGGAGCACGTCAGTTCGATGCTAGAGTGCTAATGCGAGCTAGTATCATGGCGGCGGATCCTGAAAAGTCATCTAAATGGCTGACTCAATATGCCGATTTATTGTTCTTTCCGAAGAATGAGGAATAACGGAAAAATGTTCAATTGACTAGGTCGAAGAACATATTACTTTCTGGTGCAGCTACCGAGCGGGTTCTTTAACCACTGCCTTTCCGCATTTGATTAATACATATCTCAATGCTTCATGATGAGCGGTTACCGGGGTCATCGGGTCGGTGACAAAACTTGGTCGTTATTATAAAAGGAAAGGATCGGGAACCCGGCAAATGCCGCTACGCGTCAATGACTAGGACCGTTCCTTGTCCACCGACTACCATGTCGAAACTGACCTACGTCAAGAAAGACATATTCTCAGCTCCCGAAAACTCCATCTTAGTCCATGCATGCAACACTAAAGGTTCCTGGGGTGCCGGAATCGCGTTAGCATTTCGGGAACGGTACCCAGAAGCTTTCACTGTGTACAACCAACATTGTAAAGAGCAAGGTCCAGCAATATTGGGCACTTGCCTTCTCATCCCAGGCGAGCACCACGATGTCGCGTGCTTGTTCACATCAAAGGCATACGGCAAACAGAAGGACAGCCCCGAACAGATCTTGGATGCTACAAGGACTGCGATGGACGACTTGATGAGGCAGAATACCGAAGAGAAAGAGATACATGCTTGGTATTGTTTTGTGCTGGTATCAAGCAGTCCGGTTGATTCTATCTTTTGCAGTCGAATAAATTCCGGCAAATTTGGGGTGCCATGGGTCGATACTGAGAAAATACTCGAAGAGTTGGGCGTGGAGATGACAATTTACGATCCTGTGGTTCCCGTCAAGTAGAAGAATCGGATAAACCTTGTATTGGAATATTCGTCACGTCTTAGGACGCGTATATCGAGACTTGTAAGTTAACAAGTCTCGATATACCGACCTCCTGCAAGGATTGGAAAATTAGGGACCATTACCACCACGAATTCACATACAGAAGAGTCTCTCTGGTTCAACTTATGCTGCAGACCTTTCGCTATGGTGTCTGGTACAAAATATTGTCGTTCAAGAATATCATGGTGTAAATTTGTACGTGACGCGAAAAGTGATCGATCGACGAATTTTGCTGATTTCGACGTCTGGTAAGGGATAATTTTAGGTCCTATAGTTCGATTTCAAAAGAATATCGGAAGACTTGAACATGGATACGATGATCTACGATCCTGTGATTGCCGCGAACCTACAATGGCTGGGTAAGAGTCTCGTATTGGAATATGACCCGGTAGCACCATCGTCGTGGGTTTGGACTCATAAATACGTTTCAATTGCGTACGGAATCTTCAACCTTATCTCCGTCGATCTCGTTGCCCGTTTCTTTCAACCTGCCGCTACGCGCCTCGATACCACCCTCGTATCCAAACCACCTTCTACGACCGCAATGAGGTCCACGAAGTAACAAAACGAAAAGCTGCCAGCCAGCCCATCCTAGAGATAGCGCAGCGCCTGCACGCCATCCATATCTGACAAACACTTTCGTTCCCGCTGATGTACCCATAACTTGACCCAGGAACAACTGTGTGTGCGTCAAATACGCTGGACTAAATGTCGACATGGATGATACCCACAGAAAAGATAAACACTGCGTTCAACCTCGCTCGGGCTTCAGGTTTGATGCTACAGAAATTGGCGCTGAGCGAACCGTCCCCAGATCAGGGCAGAGAAGATACCTGAAAATGGCGGTTGACAGAGATATTTGAATCATGTTGTCAAATACATCAAGCCCAAATGTCGCGAAAATGACTGCTGCGATGTGTATGCCACCTGCGCCCACTTGGATCGCGAGGAAACACATCAAGCAGAGTATCGCCAAGAGGGTTGCATACCAAGGAATCAACTTGTCAACCGCCCGTCCCACAAGAGGTCCCATTGCTACACCAAATATCCCGACGAGCCCGAAGAGGCCTATCACTAAACTGATGAAACTGTGATCATGGCGACGGCTCCGGGGCAACAATGAATGCTTACGTCGAATAGTTGTACGGATCCCCTCCGAGAAGGAACGTCAAGGTAACCCAGAAATTGCTGAAGCAAGCACTGACGGCCATCTCAATCAGACACGCCTGAATGAGCAATGGTTCCGTGACACAGAACCTTCCCATAGTGTAGAGGATATGCCAGTAAGTTAGATTACTGTTCTTTGCAGGATAATCAGGTAGCATGAAATACCCGCCGACGAGAACGAGACTTTGCATCCCAAGGGAGAGGTAATACACGACCCTCCAGGAAGTATATTGGGCAATGATGCCAGAAATAACTCGAGCGACGAGCACCCCGAGGATGAGCCCTGAGAGCACGATGGAGATGGCTGTGGCGCGGCGTTCTGCTGGGGAGAGATCTGCAGCGAGGGGGATGAGGACTTGAGGGGTGACGGTCGATACTCCGACGAAAAAAGAGAATATTTCGAACACCACAAGATTCTTCGTTATGGCGAGAGGTATAGTCATACAGGTGGATACCGACAGAAGGATGATAATCAGCTGCCGCCGACGGACAAGATCTCCCAGAGGTGTTATGAAGACGAGGCCAGTTGCATATCTATGAGAGATACGATCATTGTATTTCCGTTTTATTGTAACCAGTTTTCATACCCAGCTTGCATTAGCGTTGGTATTCTAGGTAAGCATCAGTCTTCAACAGCTTGGTAAGAAGAAAGAGGCGTTTCACCTCGAAACTTCGTTGTAAGTTACGTCAAAAGATTTCGATAGTTCGACTAGGAGACCGAAGTCAGTTGCCAAACTCCTAGTACAAGCACGTCTCAGCTCACTCAGAAGCGGTTGACAATAGTAGAGGTTGGCGACAACTGTCCTACTTCATTCAGTCCGATCAGAAGCAGACAAAAAAAAGGCTCACCAAAAGTGCACGTCACGCCAAATAAAATGTTCAATGTCAACCCAAAATGAAAAGGGACTTCAGGATCATATCTGAGGTGCACGGGTATTGGTATGATTCCAAAGTCGCGCTTGTGACGCTCTTGATGATTTTCTCCGTCAACCATCGATGTGGATCACGTCAAAGAGGAGTCGTGCCTATCCGGAACCGAGGCCAGTCATGATAGGTCATGATGTAACAAAGACGGCAGTTATAAATATGCGGCTGTATAGACTGTGTAATAATACAACACGCTCCTGCAGTCCAAGTCCAAAAGGCATTCAGAAACCTTTGTACATAGAAAACCACCAACTGACAAAGGTATCATGTCTTGAAGTCTGGTATACCGAGGGCATTGAATCCAATTATTCATTCAATTTATACACTAAACGCAGACCGGCAAAGTTTAAAAGAAACCTGTCAACTTTAAGCTGGGATGGGAAGCCGTGGCTTCGTGATATATACCGCCATTAACAGTCCCGCGGACGCAAGTTCCAAGACCTGACAATGAAAAATGAATTGATGCTTAGTTAAAATCTGCAGGACAAACTCGCACCCCAGTAAAGACGCTCCCAGCCCACCATTTATGATTTGAGCCTACAACTGCCGCTGCGATTGGCGTGCCCACGAGGGAAGCAATTCCGACGGGGACGGAGGCGAGACCAAGGCGAAGGCTATCTCGATGATATTGTCAAACAGTGGGACGGGGAATGAGGGGGAAAATGACGAACCCAGAACGGGTGATGTCCGGATCGAGAGATAGTACGGCAGGGAAGAAAAGCGACACGCCTAGAGATAGAACGATCAGCCGTGCGTGAATCAGATGCTTAAGGAAGTCGATACATACAAGCGCCCGAAAAAAACCCGTACCTAATTCACAACATGAGAGGCATCCTATGTATTGGACACGAAGATATCATAACGTACAGAATACAGAAGATGGTGATCGACGCTGCCGTTGTGCAGACCATCATGACTAGTGCTAGGACACCTGAAGATGAACTAAATACAAACACGTGAAAATCTATACCAATAGTATAACTTACCGGCAGCAGCAACACATGGGATATACACAGGAAGTACACCGTAACGGTCAGCCATCCAGTTCGGAATAGTTCGTCCTAGTGTGCTGCTGAGATTGATGATAGCCACCAAGTAGCTCGTCAGAGTACTCGGTATATTGTTATGCTCCTGAGCAAATAGTTCCACCGAAAACATCGGGTTATACAGGGCCAGAGAAATGAAAAATCCATAAAGGATCATGAATATATAGGCGGGCGTTCTGAGAAGAGTTGCCAAAGGCGTCGCCGTCGATGATAGAGCTGGCCTAGCGGTTTGACTCCGAGGATAGTTTATCCGCATCAACAGATTTGCGGTGCATAGGCAAGCCAGGCAGACGAAGGCTCCAATCCGAATCCCCCATGCAAATCCAATGGATCCATCCAAAAAATGACCGAATATTGAAGAGAAAAAGAAGCCTCCGATAGCACTACCAGTGGTAATGATACCCTGTGGACCTGATATAGCTTATATTGAAAAGTGTTCCTTGAAGCACATACCATAGCTATACTCCTTCGTTTTTTAAAGTGATGAGCGACCACAGAAGAAGTTGGTGTGTACATGATGCCTGTTCCGATTCCCATCCCGAGCCCTTGAGATAGAAACACTTGATAGTACTGTCCTTCTTTTGCCAGCGATAACATGAAGATGCTAAGCATATTCAATAGTCAGACGCGCTTCTAAGGAAGACTAAACGAGGAACGAGCAGACCTGAAAAGGAATAAAATAGATCCCGCGATAGATATGAAGTGAAAATGCCCAGCATCGAACCTGCGTCGCATATCAGCTATTCCGGCTTTCCATCACAAGGATTTAAGCTAGATACAGACAGTCCTGCAACCGCTAAGCCCAGGAGGTACATGAGACATAATTGTAGTGATCCTACAATGGGCATTAGCGTCACAGAGGCAGGTAGATACGTCTGAAGAGATGAGGACCTATCCAGTTAATTTGAGACGGGGTGTAATCCGCGAGATACTCTCGAGCGTAGAAGCTTTCCGTGACACCAAACGATAGAGGGACACCAATGATACAGAACTGTACTAGCCATGATCCTACGACTGTGACAACATGAACAAGGCTCGACGTTTGATGAGGACAGTACACACCAGTTCCCCACGCACGGATCCCATGATCGAAGGTGTTGCTCTGCAAGTCCACAGACTCCACAACCGTAACCTGCGAGCCTTTCTCCACTGTCAGGGTACCACTGTCTTGATTCCTCAAAGGATGATCAGATTCAGCCATTCCAGCGCAAGGAAGCTACACGAAGAGAGGTAGCAATCGGAACAGATGGAGACCAGTGCATTATCGGCATGAGAATGGACCAGCCCGACCAGACCGGTTCGACCGGTGACTCTCAAGCTGACTCTGGTCAGATCAAACGGTGATGCTTCATTTGCATCAAAGAAGGAAGAAGTTCTGCATGTCAGGTTACGGAGCTTATTATCCGTCTCTGATGCCTTCCCGCGTCCAGCTATTCATGTTGACGATTTAGTACTATTGGACCCGTGTTGACAGAGGGCGCCGTACAGCGAGAAGTGGCGTGTGTCCTCCAGCAAGAAGATCAAGTCTTGAAAGGCTTTGGGCGAGTCCGAATTCATCGTGGATGATAATCAAATCTGGCATGTGCGTTACACAAGAATTGAGTTCAGTGCTCGGCCGACAGCTCCGGATATCCCTCGCACATTCAATATACTCAAATATACGGTTTCCTCGTTGCGTTTCTGTTCTACCACTAATAAAATCAATTTACTTCCTTCCTCCACGATAGGTCTATGAGAGACTAGAGCGGATCCCGTCTCCAATATAAAAAGTAAATTACAGCATTGTCTACATGACTAAAGTTTAGCATTCTGAGCCAGGCTCCGGGCCTTGTCACGGAGCTCTCGCCTGAGTAGTTTCCCACTGGGAGTTTTTGGAATTACGTCTGTGATTTCGACCTGGTGTAAATGCTTGAACGACGCTTTATTTTCCGCAACATGCTATAAAGGTGATGAGTATAGGTACATTCTTCAGATCTAGAAGGGAAAATACCTTTCGAATCGACGACTTAACAGCTGCAAAGCCACCATCCTTTTCACCTCTTTTCATCCCATCCTTGGTGAGAACGACAAATGCCAATGGGACTTCTCCGCTATATGTATGTGGAATTCCAACGACACATACGTCTCCAACAAAAGGATGATCCAAGATGCAGCCCTCTAATTCGGCAGGCGCTACTTGGAACCCTCGGACCTGCATAGAAATTCAGAGAGCGCTAGACGAAACATCTGATCCCTAACCCTGATTATCTCCTGCATGCCAGTTGTTTAGACACTCCATCGTGAAAAAGAAAATCAGAAAATACCTTCAGACGATCAATAAAAATGACCTCGTGGTTCTTGTCCACTTTAACTAGATCCCCCGAACGGATCCATCTGCAACGAATAAACTCAATTAGAGTCCATAACGAAAGTTTACCAAAGTCTTTTCATACCCATCAGTAAACGTATCTCGGGTTCTGTGTGAGAGACGGTCAGAGGATATTCTTGATCGCATAGTACGAAATAACGTACGCAGTATCATTGTTGAGGTAACCCGTTGCAGCTGCCGCAGTCCGGATGTATAATTCACCTTCCTCGTCGTAGTCTCCCAAAGTCCCATCAGCTTTGACCACTCGCCCGACAACGCCGGGAGCGAGTACTCCCCCGAACATGCCGCATTTTTGCTCAACGGGACACATGGATACAACACCGGTGGCTTCGGTAGAACCTAGACAGACACAGTTAGTGTTGCGCACACCTTGCTAAAGCAGACCCAGTATTACCGTACGCTTGGCCAATGTATATATTCGGCAGAAGTTGGCCAAGTTGATCATAGAGTTCCGCTGGATAAAATTGAGCCTCTAAGCTTGATTTTAAACTAGGGTCTTACCTGTAAGCGGAGCGGCAGCACATAAGACGACTCTAACACTTGAGAGATCGAAGTTTTTGACGATAGGATCCTGCGTTTGGCAACTTTAGATACTTGGAAATCTATCGACAGCGTCATTGGACTTACCTTGCACAACAAAACCACTTGTGGAGGAACGACCATCAGAGAAGAGATACGATGCTTAACGATACTTTGAAGCATCTCTTTGAAATTGAATTTCGGGACCACGACCACAGACATCTAAAAGACTCTGATCAGTAAATATGTTGAGTAATCTTGGCTGCTTCGGCAATTCACCGCAGAGAACATGTTAAAATGAAGCTGTCGGCCATCAAAGGTCAATACAATCATCCAATAGCGCACAGAGCACAGAGTTGGTATTGCTTACAATTAACACCAAACCATAGATATCTATAGATCAATGAGTTAGGTCTTCCTCTTCAATGACCCATGATATACTTACGATAAAAGGGAAGAACTGCCAAACATGCATCACCCGGTCTATATCTGCGTTTTTCCCAGTCACCATTCTCTTCATTGACCTTGTTAAGGGAAGCAATCTGGAGTATATTAGCTATAGCGGCATAGTGGGATATTTGAACAATCTAAAGCGTCTGTAAAAACCAGGCATCCAGTCAACTGGGCAACACACCTTGGGCGCCCCAGTGGTACCACTTGACGAGCTATAGAAAGCTATCCTCTCTTTGCCTTCGCCTGGCGCGAATTTAACATCTTCTACAGTATTTGGACTCTTCAAACCCTGCGCGATGAGGTCGTCCACAGAGACAAACTCCGTATAATTTACGGCACTCTGAGAGTCTTGATCGAGAAGAACGATAATACGCTTCGTGGAAAGACCAACTTCACGAGCAGCTGCACAAACAGTACTTAGAAAATCGACGTGGGTGATTATGAGACCAGACTTCGATAATCGGAGGTGTTGTACAAGTTCTGGGACCGTAAATGAAGGATTGCAGGGTCTATAATGAAAGAAGTTAATAAAGACGAAAAGGCAATCAGTATGATACCAACGTGACAATCCCCAAGACACGGTGTACAGCCCACATACATACAGGATAATCTATTGTGCACATCAGCAACAAAGCGAAAAGAGGGTGGAACAATACGTACCGACGTGATTGGTAGAGAAAAACAGAACTGCGAAATATTGGTTGTTGCCCAGTCGCGCCCCAAAAGAGAAACACACCTGGATCATTCAAACCTGAAAGCATTCAGTACGGGCTCGAAAGCATTACACTATGATCTAGCTAACCTATGGAAAATCTCTCTTTGAGACTGACCGCGAGACCATTTGTTCGGCGTTGGATCTATTCAACTTGAGTTCTTGCGTACGTAGAATCTTCGGCGTTATGGATGGACGCACCTCGTCAAGATCTATCTCCCTGCCTGACTTGTCGGTAACAAGCCAGGGAACGTTTTTCGGACGCTTCGGCCTTATAGGATGGTCATGATCCAGAATGAATTGTGGGAGGGTGAGGTCGTCGGGTACATGCGGTAGCTTGCCAACCTTCGAGTAGAAATCGGGCATGTTGTTCACGAAAATCAAGGAGTGGTTGTAGACGTCGAGTCTATTAGGCTTGTCAGCTATCTTAGCATGCGAGCTGATGGTTCCAGTTCCCACTGTGAGAGATTTGATGCCGGTACCTAAGGCCATCCATGTGCCAGCTATTCCCACATTATTGCCGTCCTGGCCTTTTCCACCATCCGGGCTTGCCATATGGAAACTCTCGAAGCTGGTGGAGATACCCCGCTCTGAGTTTGTCTTTGATTTCATTGAATTGGGGACTGGTGCAAGGCTTGATTGACAGGACGGGTATCACCCGCAGTATGATTGCCGGATTGTTGCCGGATTCCAAACGAACTCCGAAAAATGTTGTTGTCGAATCTTGGCCATCTTCTTGCTGGGATATTCAGGACCTCGTTATTTTAAGAAACATAAATTTGGAAGTCGTATATAGAATCTACAGTCGAGAGGCTGAGAGAATAAACGCTTCTTGTAATGATTTAATCAGGACATCATTATCCAGAATGTCATAATGTCCAGCATGTAGATGTGTGACCTTGGCAGTAGGGAAACAACGGTGAATCCCTAGATCGTACCAATCTTTGTGATGCTGCATGGGAACAGATCCTACCATCCCATAAGACCCGAGGTAAATGGATACAGGCGCAGTGACAGATTTGAGCCAATCTTCCAGTGCATCTATGGTCTTGCGTCCCTGCCCGCGTTGTGCTGTCTCCGATAACGCTGGTACTTCTGGGATCCTACAAATGACTAACATGAAGTCAAACACCTGGTTGAGAAACCGGTCTAATACGTCTTTGTGCGACTGAATGAAGGGTGCGGTGGGCATCCCTTTACGAGCGTTAGAAAGCCCATCCGCGAGACGATGGCGTCGGGGAACATTTCCACCCCCATCTCTCCGGGTCATGGCGACTAAATTGTCAAGGCTGGCATCGATGAACTCTTTCCGGGCACTGGAATGTTGGAGTGGTGTTTTGGTGACATCGACACCAAGCACAGGAGCAAGGAAGGTAGTCGGGAAGTGGTCAATGAGCGCGAGCTGGATCACTTTATCTCCATTGCTTTCGAAAATTCGCGTGAGCGCGAATCCAATGATGCTAGAGGCTGAGAAAGCAGCGAGTCGGTAGGGTCCCGTTCTACGCTCATTCTAAGAAAATCAGTGGGGCTAAGAAATATTAGTTACGAGATGCATTACCTTAATTTTATGATAATAAAAATTTGCCTGTTCCTCCACTGTTGTAAGGGGCGTGTCTGGAGTAACCTGAAGGGCCCAAAGAGGGGAGCAGAATTTACGCTTTAATGGACCAAATGCGTGGACTGCTCCCCCTCCTCCTGCGCAATATCAGAGTTAGATTAGTGAAAGGGTCAGCTTTGTAAATCACTGCTAACCGTGAATGATTATCAAGGGTATCTGCCCAACGTCACCATCCCTTAGCCTGACAATGGTCTGTCCCGCTCGAGACAGCTCGGGCCATGAATCCTTATCAGACATCCTGATGAATTAAATTATTAGCCTGACTAGATAGAAGATGCAGATGTCCTAACGCACAAAATCAGCTAGGGAAGAGACGGTCACGAAGTACCACTGCGCACTGCACTGATATATCACGGTCGCGAGTAGTTAACATTGATTCCGGCGTAGATTTGTGATCTCTGCTTGGTGCATCAATAACGCACTATGTCCAGTGAAAATAAAGTTCGTGAATTCCAGTCCATCATCACAAGGTTTGTTTGACTTGTTCATTCGATGTTTGGCAACAGCGCAGTGATGCCGACGGCAGGTTCTGATCGAAGT
The DNA here is from genome assembly GCA_030435655.1 of Armillaria novae-zelandiae. Classification (NCBI taxonomy): domain Eukaryota; kingdom Fungi; phylum Basidiomycota; class Agaricomycetes; order Agaricales; family Physalacriaceae; genus Armillaria; species Armillaria novae-zelandiae. The sequence goes on from JAUEPR010000118.1 coordinate 15,635, forward strand.
CCATTACTCGGTGCCGTCTGAACCACATCCAAACCATCTCTGATGCAGTTAAATCCGACTGAATCGCAACCAGAAAGAGCTAGAAGGGCGCAACCAAACATGACCCGCGCGAAATGAGTGATGGGCGGCGGATGATGCATTGCTGTTTATCCTATTCTTCTCAACTTTCGGTTCTTCTTGCTTGCTAGAACCTCATTTAACGGGGCTTTCAAGCTGACTTTGTTTCCACCTTCCTGTGTCTTGGAGCACTTCCATGGCCTCTATATCGCTGGATAAAGCTAACGTCAGATTTTATCATATTAAATTTTTAATACTGTCTACTGACACCATCCCCAGTTTTTAGCCCTGGTACTCGAGACGTTACTATACGGTATCTTCATTGCTCTCACTCGGACATTGGCTCAATCTGAACGCGCCGAATCTAGGAGCTTTTACGGTTCTATTTATCGCTGCCCTCTATGTCATCTTCCAGAAGCGATCAGGAATAAACACAAAACTTCTATTAACAGTAATTGCCATTTGGATTCTCGCAACGGTGGTCAGCTATTTGAGAATTCTCTATCTACATCTCTTCTCTGATACCAGCTCTGTAGCATCTTATTCTAGACATTACCCGTGCGATCGAGGCATTTGTTGAGCTGGAAAGCGGAGGCGCCTTACAATACTACTCTGATCTTTCAAACCCTTTGCAAGCGGCAAAAACAGCAATATATGTCATTTTGACCCTTGTTGGAGACGGATTTGTGGTCGGTACTTTAACTCTTCGTCACTCTCGTGCTCAAATGAAAGGCTGTTTTAGATCTATCGTTGCTTCGTTGTATGGAATCGTAGATGGTACATTATCCCTGGCCCCATTTTGCTGCTGTGTGGGACAGGCGGTGAGTCTTAGTATAATAGTTTGAACTTCATTCTGATTATTGTTTTTCTATTCAAGTGGGCGGGTTTGGTGCTACTGTCGCCTTTTCCCATGCTGCACCTGGGGCGGAAGTGTTCTTACCGAATATCGTTCCTTGGGTCACCAGCTTCATCTCAATGACTTTGTGCACCAACATTGTCTGTACTTGTGAGTTGCTATTGCATGCCGTTCAGATAATACCCCATGAAGCTAACATACTTTCTTAGCTCTCATAGCGTACCGAATTATTAGCATTCAGCGCACAGTTCGCGATGTCATTCAAGTGAATCTGGCGCGTTCTGCTCTCATGATGATTGTCGAATCGGCCGCTGTATACTCAGCATCTGTGCTTTCGTTAATGATCACCTACACGCTCGGTTCCAATGCTCAGTATACGGTCCTAGATTTGGTAGGTCTCCAAATTTCCCTATATATGGTGGCATGCCTTCTAAACACCATCCAGACCGCACCCTTAATCGGAATCACATTTACCATCATCATCCTTCGTGTCAGTCTCGGCATCAGCTCTCGAGAACTGACTGCCTTGTCACAAACGGGACTTGACCGCAGCACTGCCCCCCAGAGTTTCTCTTTGAGCCGCCGAACTCCCGTCGCAGTGAATGTTAGCCATCTTGTTGAGATGGACTCTGGAGATTACCCGGCGCAAAGGCAGGACGACACTTCTCTGACAAAACACCCTATGGTGTAGCGCATATTGCCGGATTTCATCCACCCTCCATCACCATCTGACTTTTAAAGTCCACAATGTTGTCATTGGAATAATTCGCAGGTCGTCGAACCCTTGATTTCACGATAATTACAGTGTTATATTAGACACAGGCACCGGGCCCTGCAACTCCCTCTACCCCCGAGGAAATAGACACCGTGTACTCCCAGTTCACCTATGGCCGGGCTGAACTCAATCAGTTCGATTGATTCCTCGCGTCCCGATGGCTGCCTGCGGGCTCTTGGATACAATGCAGAGCTCTCATCACAGTACACAACATGGTCCGAAAGCCCACTTGATCCGACGTGGCCTAAGGTTCTGAAACACATTTACCCTGTTTAACAGCAAATTTCTCATGGACATGCTCCCCTTGAACTTAATAGCAATATATCAACCGACCACGAGTAGTGATAAAAACGTACATTGTAGTAAAGTACTATGATACCCGTCTTGCGGGTCACCAATTTGGATCGTCGTTATCATCTTTAACAGTTCCCATGGGCCATGAACGTTACATCAGCTTGATGTCCTAGGATGTATAATCAGATGGCATCATCCTTATAACTATTGACAGTTGACAGTATCTAATATCAAGAGAGAACAATCTCGAGAATGAAGCATCAAGATTTTAAACGCAAACAATCAGCAAACCAGATAAAAATGGAACAGACGAGCCGTCTATATACGGGATTGAGAATACAGCGCTCGTGCTATCAGACATGCGAAGTCAAACTTTCATTTTCAAAACACCGGAGGAGCTGGCCGAAGCAACAAACGTCCCACCGGTGGCACCGACGTGACATTCAAAGGGTCGACGACTTCGTAATTGTCTCCCTCCAAGGAAGGGAAAGCTCGCCCTATTAAAAAGAATACGGCAAGCTTGATCTCTTGCGAACAGATATTCAGTATATCTATACAGGTGAAGCAGGGCTGAAATCATACCAGCGACGGCGAGTGCCCGGCCCGGGCATGCAAATCTCCCCAGACCAAAGGGCCAATACGAGGGACTCACCATGACCGCAGGCTTGCCTTGACCCACCCAGCGGTCTCCCACGAATTCTTCGGCATCCTCTCCGTGGTACGCGGGATTTTTGTGCGACAATGTCGCAAGAGGACACACTAACTGTCCTTGAACAAGTATAAGCTTATAGATACGCAGTCGCTCCAATTCCTTGAACATACCTTTCGGAATGGTGTATCCCCCGAGTGTGACATCTCGCGTGGTAAGACGAATCGTTGACAAAGTATCGCCCTTCGTACGCATGACCTCGCGGATGAAGGAGTCAAGTCGCTCAGCATTCTTTAGAGAAGCGCCCGTTAGCATCAGTTTTCCGCTGTGCTCGTCCACCTCGAGTACATCTTGGAGCTCTGCGCGCAGATTTGGTATAATTTCGGGACGTACGGCCAACTCAAAGACGACCCAGATGATGACCGCGGCACTGAGTAGAAAGTGAGACCGCCATATCGGTAGAGATAGAGATTTCAACGTACGTTTGGTGGATCGAGGCAAAGAGTAATCTATCTATGACGTCAACACTGTCTGTAGTTGGGATAGGGTGCTGATAAACTGATAAACGTACCCAAGGGTAAGGCCTAATATCCAGAGGCTATCGAGTAGTGTTAATCGAACGGCATGTGTGTCTGTGGACGAGTAACGCAGGGCAAGGTAGTGGAGTAGAGATTCCTGGGACCAGCCTAAGTATTCAATTAAATCTAAAGGACAACAAGTTGCATACCTTATGGAGGTGATTCGTAGAGCCAGATCTTGACCAGAGTCTTAGATCCTTCCAGACACGGAATCCGATTATGCGAACAAAATTCCAAGGGATTGAGAATCCCATTACGCGTATCCTGGCGGAGATTGTTCGTATCGACCGCACATTTGAAAGCATTGACCAAAACGACGTACCATGTGATAACTCTCCACGTCACTGGGAAAGTCCGAGACCAGTATCCTATGTTCTGATAGATACCTGAAAGGACAGCGATGTCGGAAGCGATGTTTTCTGCTGCTTGGATATCCGCCGGGGTGGTGTATGTCTGCGGAGGACGAAAGTTGACGCACAGTGAAATATCTGGATAGAGCATCTCACCTCTCCAAAGATGATTGTAAGCATGGACTCTGCCATCGTCTTGTGAATTAACCCGGCCAGATCTACGTGAACCGCATCCGTGGATGTAGCCTTCTGGGCTTTATCAGTCAACTCGAGTATATTTTTCTCGAATATGGGAGTAACTGTGTTGTGTCAGCGAATATTCCGGAAAGACGGGATGCAAGATTTCACTTTTGCGAATTATCTGATTTATGAGGGGAACAAGGCCCTCATTGACTAGTTTGTCAATGTCGCGGATAAAGCTGCGAGGAAGCAGTAGCAGCGGGTGGAGATTCAGTAGCTAGAATAATCATTTAAGCGAGCGGATTTAAGCCCTGAACGATGTCACATACGGTGAGGGTACCGCGCTCAAAACTGAAGACGGAATCATTGGTGAGAACTTCAGCAGTGAATTTATCATCGACTATGAACTCGAGCTAGTACAGAACTTTCAGCGAAACCACATGTAAAGTCATCAAAAATGTATTTTACCCTGCCTTTCCTGTATACACCTATTACGGGCCCATACTTTCTTAAAGCCGATTCGTACGCTTTACGAGGGTTTCGAAACATATCTTCAGCCTGAACAACACTGAGTACAGCCGACACTCTCATAAACGAAAGGACGTACAGGAATATCAATGACAGGCGGATGGCCATTGGGCAGAGAGGACTGACATCAGAATTTTAACAGTTGAAAGGAGCTAAATTTGGTCTCAAGTCCTTACAGGCTTCCACCAAACAGAGAGGACAATGGTTAGGGCTACGGGCACAACATAGATCGTCAGAAACATGCTGGTTGGTGAACAAAGATATCAGTCCAAAGCTTCAGATACGAGGAGGTTTTATACCGGGCGCCATTGCACTGTCAAAAGCGTACGATGGAGACTAGCATGCATCACAGATGTCCCACTGAGTTGTAAGCGGATCTGATGGGCTGCGTAGTCGCGACAATGAGACATGGTTTGGATCGTTAATGATTGTAACGAACTACTTACTCCGCTGACTTTCAGGTACACCCCAGCTTCCTCTTCCATTTCTGAACCGGAGAAATGCGTATGGAGTGATCAAGGTATGTAACCAATATCAGATACGAGGAACAAGGCGGCAGAGCTGGAATCGTAATAGATTCCGGCTCGATTTTCCCTGAACTGCAGCGTCCGCGCTGAAAGGATTCGAAGCCTGTGAACAATGCAAAAGCTCCATGAGGCATCGAGCGGGAAGGAGCTCATCAATTGTATGTATGTAAAGTTATGATCAATTTCTGTATAGACGTACAGTGGCAATTCAATTCAGATACTCGTGTACTTACCTTTCTCAGTATATTGGGCCATTGATGGTTTCCAGGATGTGCGGGGAAGTTACGAAAGAACGAATATTCGTTCCCGCCTGGCGTCCTGAGACTGAATGGAGAATCGGAGACAAGAAAGTAGAATACGTTCATTCAAGGTCGAGCAATTCCTCGTTGCAGCTGGAAGCCGCAACATCTTGTACACATCAAACAAAACTCGTGCACCTGTAGAGACAAAAATTGAGTTTTGGTAAACGATAAAAGTTTGAGCCAAAGTACTCACTATGTGTCTGCTCTTATCTACTACAAGAGCGTTGCAGCTTTCGATCTGAACAACTTTTTATGCTGTGAGAAATAATAAGGGATTAAGGGTAACCGGTTCAGAGTAGTTACATAAAGTAGAAATTATGAATTTGGTAGCGAATCCTGTTTTTGCCTTCTACGAAGTGGCCCGTGCGAGATTGGTGTCGTGAGATACCACAACGGCGACAAACGAGCTTGACGGCTTTTAGCGCTTGCGACGTCATCATCCACGTGATCTGTGGGTAATTTCCGTACGCCTGGGATTCCCTCAAGTGTTCTCTACTCTCCTCTACTACGTGACGACGGCACTTGTCTCGTTTACTCGAAATTTGTGGTGTCGGGGGTAGTTTATCTACGTTTGACCTTCTAACTCCTGGTTAAATCAAACTTGGCATTTCGAGACCTCAGCTTCATAGACAAATGTTTCTACTAACTCAGGCGCAAAGGCGGTTCACTTGGGACAGGTCGACGTTAACGCTCTGAGTGTGGCAGTTCTAAATAGTGGTAGTGTGGCAGCCAGCAAAGGTTGTCGGATGCAGACCCTCCAGAGGACCTCCAAAAAATCAGGTACTTTTACTAGCGCATTCCTTGATTGGTATAGCTCGCCTAGCCATGAGGTTTGCTGATCCAGTCACAAGCACGCAACAGGTGGTGAATACCAGATAGCTCTGCCCCTTCTTTCTGATGCTGAGCTCGATGTAGCAATCAAGAGGGCCTGCAATGTAACGGCCCCGAGCAATGTCGGACTTGCGCGTTCGTGTTCACAACATTGAGGTGCTTGAGAAATTTTCAAACCTTGAAGTTGACCGTGGAGGATAACATGCAATTCAGGTAATGCACCCCGACTCATATGACTGAGAGCCTGCTGGCTCTGACAGTCCACCTGAATGTGCCATTGGCGTTCTCTTCCGGATAGTTAATATAATCGGAAATGGCTTGGCAATATCAAAATTCCCTGTGTCATTGTCTAACGTAACACAAGGAGAGAATTTACCCTCCATTTCAGTTGCCAGCTTGGCAGGCAACGGTCGTTCCAAGACTCTGGGATTTATCAGCCCCATGACTCCGTGAAGGCCATCGAATAATGGAGGAATTTTATTCGACGCACTGACAATTCCGATTCTAGGTTCCCAAAGAGTTGGACGCAGAGATATACTTGAGAAATTGACGTTTATACTTAGTTCACGCTAAATCAATCTCAGTGCCCGATGTTCGTTCCAATTCGCATCGGTGCCGGTGCAAACAATCACATTCGTGCGCACTTCTACCCATCCATTGTTCTTTCAGGAAAGCAGTCATGAGGTCTTTGCAGGTTCGTCTGGATCATTACTATCAAATTTCGGTCATTTGAAGCTGTGTGCAGATCATTAGGACCGGCGAAAATCGAACCCGGTCTTCGCCTGTGATTTCTGATATTATTCCCCTTACGCACGCGCCCTTGTGTCTGCCGTATTCCACCCCCGTAGTCGCATTGATCTGCATGCTCAATTTTGGGTGCGGGGCCCCGCATAGTCTGGACCAAGTACCAACACGACTTTCGGTACCGTCGCGAAACATGACGACTTTTCAATCTTCCGGATAAAAAATCTAACCAACTTTCTACACGAGGCAAATGAATTAAAACTGCATATCAATCTTCTCGTGACGATTCTTGATCTCATGACTTGTCTGCCCCGACAATAGTACAAAAACTAGAATTCTTGGCTTCGAGTTTCCCATCTATCGGTCTTCAAGCTTTGAAACTCAAGTTCTACGACGTCGTCGTTGGCTCAGTCTGGGGTTTCTTGGAAGTGAGCTTGGGTTGGAGTCGACACAAGGACAGGAGGAATGGGTTTCTTAGCACAGTTACCTCTATCCTTGCATCTGGCGTGCCTGAAGGTACCGTGCCGTGTCATAAATGATGGGATGAGATGAGATAGTTGGCCCTTCTTTTCCGGTGCAGCTATAAAGATCCCTTGCATTTATTATCGTAGGTCGTCCGGTTTCACCCCGCCGTGTTACTGACATGCTTCCCCAATTTTTGGTCCTCCTTGGGCTTCATGCATGGGTCGTCACTTCCGCTGTAATTTCGACCCGCGCTGGTCCCACTGTAACCCTCGACTCTGCGACCTTTACCGGAACAACCTCTGGATCCGTCTCTAAGTTCTTGGGCATCCCATTCGCGCAGCCTCCGTGAGTTATATATGAATTATAGTCACGAGGGTATCTGATCCTTTCTTCTCAGCACTGGAGATCGTCGTTTCAGGCTACCAGAAGCTCATCCAGCGTACAATGGGACGTATGATGCTAGCGCATTTGGACCATCTTGTCCACAACAGGCCGTTAAACTACCGATCCTGACGGGACTATCAGCGGAAGTTGTGGATTACGTCGTCAACTCCATCTTCAGTGCTGTTCTCCCCGGTGACGAGGATTGTGACTACGCGCCTCACCTGACGCGTATATCTGGTTAATCTTTATTTAATCTTAGGTCTGACCATCAATGTTCTGAAGCCAGCGAGCGCTACTTCAAATTCTAAGCTTCCTGTCGTTGCGGTGCGTAATATGTCGCGGTCTTGAGTGGCCAGTTCAATTGACCTATCATCAGTGGATTTTTGGAGGTAAGAACAGTCACCGACGCGTGTTGCCCAGAACCTTCTGATGACATTTACCTCAAGGCGGCTTTGAGCTTGGTGGCACAGCTATGTTTGTACTCTCAATTAGATGCAGAGTCAGTAGTGCTCAACATCTTTCACTTACAGGTACGACGGCACCAGCATTGTTTCTCGGTCAATAGCTCTGAATCAACCGGTCATTTATGTTTCGATGAATTATCGTGTTTCTGGTACGTTATTGTTTCTGAAGTCAGCCAGAGATGCGTTCATGAGTTCATCCAAGGCTTCGGTTTTCTTGCGAGTAAAGAAGTCAAGGACGCAGCCGTTGGAAACCTCGGACTTCACGATCGTATGTCATATCCTTTGTTGTACGAATTGACTATATGGCACGCATTTTTATACAGAAAGAGAGGCCCTGAGATGGATTCAAAAATATATAGCTACTTTTGGCGGTGATCCTACGAAAGTGACATTGTGGGTAAAGATTCGTTTACTCGCAGTGCTCAGCTAACAACACATTTTGGACAGATGGGGCGAATCTGCAGGAGCTATTTCTGCTGCAATGCATACGATTGCCTACGACGGTGATACGCAAGGTCTCTTCCGTGCGGCCTTTATGCAATCAGGCTCTCCAATCCCCGTCGGAGATCTTGAAGGAGGCCAGAAATGTGCGTTGCAGAGTATCTCTAGAAGTCCTCTTGTTGATTTCGATTCACTTCAGATTACGATGACATCGTGGTTCAGACGGGCTGCTCTGGTTCTGACGATACACTCGCCTGTTTGAGAACAGTCTCATACGAAACTCTGAAAGCGGCAATCGACAATTCGCCCTTCATATTTGACTATCAGGTGGGTGGTCTATCAGAGCTTTCGATGATTTAGAACAAACGTCCATCAGTCGTTAAAATTGGCGTGGCTACCTCGGGCGGACGGTGTACTCTTCTCCGATAATCCACAGCGTCTCGTAGAACAAGGTAAAATTGCTAATGTTCCCATAGTCAGCGGTATGTGTCACTATAGCTGAAAATGCCATTACTTGCACTGAGAGATTCAACTAGGCGACTGTGATGACGAGGGAACACTGTTTTCCTTGGCATCGCTCAATGTCACGTAAGTAGATTAACTCTTTCCTTGCACTATGAGACTTGGCTTAGACCTCACAGGACAAGCGCAGAAGTCGCGACATATCTGAAAACTGTGATTTTCACGAATATAACAGATCAAGATGTTAACACGATACTGGAACTTTATCCTGACAATCTTTTTGATGGCTCTCCATACGATACCGGAATATTGAACGCCTTAACACCCCAGTTCAAGAGGATCGCATCGTTCCAGGGCGATGCGGTCTTCCAGGCGCCTCGCAGGTTCTTTTTACAAAACCTTTCTGGAAAGCAAAATATATGGGCCTTTTGTACGTACATTGATCTGTAAAGCTTTCCTCAGTTCCTGATTCTTTACAGTGAGTAAACGCCTCAAGCTCGTCCCGATCTTGGGATCTTTTCACGCCAGTGATATCCTCAACGTGTACTTCGGCGGAGATATGGCAGATTACCTCATTCGCTTTGTTGCTACTTCGAATCCCAGCGGGAGTACCGGCATTCAGTGGCCCCAATGGACGACGACGTCACCTAACCTCCTCACGTTCAATGATGGTCTCTTGCCATTGACCATCACGCAAGACACGTTCCGTAGCGATGCCATGAATGGTTTGTCGCAGATATTATTAGCAAATCCAATTTGACCTTGGACCCATTGCAATTTCATGGATAAATATAACATTTGTTCATTGATACTTGTGGATTATCAGTTACGTTGTATATCAATTGTTTATTAGGCTTTCCCAAATCCGTTTCCTGCTCATTTAGAGGTAAGTGGTCAACGTCACTTCCTCGCTGATCAGGGTGGCTCCGGGTCACGACACATGCCCCCGCTGTATCCTTCGAATTATTTCAGAAGCATGAGGAATGGCAAGAATGACTGTTGATAAGATTTAAAAGCGACTTTCCCATGTTGGGCGAGTCTTGGTCGACGATGCCTGGTACAAGGTTAGTCGCTAGATCTTGCTGCATCCAAGTGGTGGACAAAAATGAATTCATGCTCTCCACCCTTGTCCCTTAGGTTTTGTTGGCATCAACAAAAATGGTGCACAGATGTGTATTTCAAGGGGGAGAAGCAGTGTACCGCTACAAAAATTTGTCATGATTAGCAAGTCCATGCGTCTAGAAGTCACTACAGTTAAGATATCGCGATCCAGGAACGAGAACCAAGAAGAATACAAGAAAGAGTCCCAGTGGTCAATTAGAGAGTGCAGAAGAATTCAGTCAAGAAACAGAGATTCCGAAAACCAGAGTAACACCGTCAACGTCGTTTTCGCGGCTTAGCCTTAGATGTTGACTCGTTAACCTGAGATTTACCATCAGCATGTCCTTTGTTAGTCAAAAAATTGGCCCAATGCAAAACCTTCTTGTCGGCCCCCTGGATTTTACGGGGAGCAGCTGATTTCTGCACCCACGCGACACGTCAGACACGTAAACGGTGGGGAAGTAAAATGGCAAACCGATCTCCGAGTAGGGCGTTGACTATCATCGGATTTTGCTGTCGGTGAGTGGGGTCGGTATCGCTTACCCAAGGCAGATGGCTGTCTTTCTTCCTCAGAGATATCGAGCTCGTCTTCAGCAGCGAGTGCAGCGAATGGCTTTGGCGAGGCCGAGAAGGAAGATCGAGCGGCTGGTTGTGGAAGGATCTCGTCCTGAAAATATCAGAAAGGACTTGAAAGACATACAGGTCGAAGAATACCTCCGATCTTTGTGTCAATGGACTAGACATCCACATGTTCAGGTCTAACATGGACTTCATGCCAGATTCCTTCAGGCATTTGGCAAGGGTCGACTCCAAGGAAGCAATTTTGGATTGCAACGACATGATCATATTGTCCCGCTGTTTTTAATCATTAGTGCCAACCTAAAGATCACAAAGCCAACAATCACCGAGCGCAGATCGTTTTCTTTGTTGACTATGTCTTGTTCGCATGTCGCCCTATACATCTGAATGACAGATTGTACAAAAGACTTCTCGATGTCGCCCTGAAAACAATTAGCGAGGGGGGGAAATGGCGTTGTGGCCTGTTACCAGTTGTCCAGCTTCATATCGTTTCGGCATAGTCATTTCCCTGTCACGAAGGCGTTCCACTTCTTCTTGTAGCTCCCGCGTCTGCTCTGTCGACATTCTTGCTTCCCGAAGGCCGCTCTCCAGTTCGGACCGAGCTTTCTGGGCATCCTTCTTTGCCGATTCACACTCGCTAGCCAAGCTATTCAGCAGATCTTTCTTCTGCTGCGCAAGTCTCGATGCCTCGAGACGCTCCTTGTTCACGGCTTGTAGTTTCTGGGCTTCGGACTTGGCTTGTTGTTCGCACCTCTCTTCAAATTTGGCCACGTCGATCTTCAGAGTGGTCGCTGCCTCTTGCTGAACCTGAAAGTCCGTCTGAAGTTGAGTGAGAGAATTGCTGAGGGATAGGTTCTGCTCTTGTAGATGTCTGATAGTAATCTCGAACGCCGCCTTTTGGTCTTCAAGGTTCCTGTCGAAGAGCGCCTGTTGATCAGCAACAAATTTCTTCCATACGTCTTTCTGGTCCTGCAATTTGCGTTCTTGAGATGTTCTCTGCTCTTGTAGTGAGTGCTCAAGATGATTTCCATGATCGCAGAACGTCTTCTCAAGCAATGCCTTCTGGTCCTGGAGCGTTTTCTCAAGCAATGCCTTCTGGTCCTGGATCGATACCTCAAGCGATGCTTTTTGCTCCCTAAGATGAGCGAGATCCGATTGCGCAGATGTAGTCGCTCCTTCAAGTTTTACCTAAAACGAATGTTAACCCAGACATAGCCGTATGAATAAACATGAATCGCACCATCAATGTCATTATGCGCTCCTGGTGGATGTTATCGGATGATGAATCATCTGTTAGAAAGGAAAACGTACTTGTAAATCACCAGAATGCTCCTTGGCGAGTTTGAGAGTTATCGTCTGATTATCGAACCGCTCTTGAAGAACCTAACCGAAAGGATGAATGTGGTGCCTAGAGACAAAATCAGAACGCACGTTGAAAGCAACGTCTTGGTTTTTCAGACTAGAGCATCTAGTTAGCGATAACGTACTGGAATACTCAATAGCACCTACCTGGTCTCTCTATCGACGACATCCGCTCTCAGTTTACCGATCTGTGCTTCAAGAAGGACATTCTTATCCTGGACCTGTTTGTGCTTAGTAAACTCGGCGGAACATGCAAATTTGGCTTCTTGAATCGCCATCTCTAACTTAGAGATTGTCCTCCGCGCATCGTCGTTACTATCAACATGGATGAAAAGGGTAATTTGTCATTGATATTTACAGAGACTGACGATTCAATTAGCACCGCTTCCTTCGTCGTCAATGAGCGCATTCGGTCGTTTAAGATGGACATTTGGGTCTCTTGCTTGTGTACTGTAACGTCACTGTTAGCGAGCTTGACCGACAGGCTACATAGAATGCGTTAAATTAAGAATATCATTGACTGCGTGTTACAGACTCTTTGAGAGCAGCGTCCAATTCCTTGACTTTGGCAGATTCAGCATTAATGGCCCTGAATGATAAACGATTAAGGAGGCGTGCACAGAGAATCGGAAAAGCACTTGCTCTTTCTTCAGGACAGTAAGCTCTTTTTCTTTTACTCCCAGTGTGACTTGCAAAGCATTGCCCCTAAACTGGTGTTAAATACAGATCCAACTGCAAAGGAACAAAACATGCCTCTCGATGGCCTCGTTCAGAGCGGTCGATAAATTTGCACTTTGTATCAGCCCTTCGAAAGCTTCGCCTTCTCGTTTCGCTAGCCTATCGGCGAGTTCCTCGATTCTACACTCTGCCACAAAAATTCGCACCATAAGCTCGAAGGTACTATTGTTGGTTGGTATCGGTAAACCGAAGGAGACATACTCACGTAGATTTTGCCAAGTTTCGCCACGTCGGCTCCAACGCGCCCCCTCTTCGAATTGTCGCAATTCCAACTCAGCGATCTTCTGTTTTGATTCCACTAATTGTGCACTTAATGAATGCAGCTTTTCGCGCAGGATGTCGTTGACTTGTTGAGCTGATGTCTGAATTAGTACAACGGTAACAGTTGGATACCATGCTGCAGGAACATACAGCTGTTGCGGTCTTGCTGTAACTCGGAAATGAGATCTCGGGTTTCGGCAGATTTATGAAGGTAACGGCCAGTTTCGTCCAGGTAGGATTCAACAACTGATTTCTGAGATTTGTTCCAAGAAAACAAATGAAAGACAGACAACGTACGTTTCATTTGCTGTCCAGAAGTGGACTTCAGTAACTCGATTTCATCTTTCGTGCGTTGAAGATTGTCCTGAGAAACATCGAAACGTAACTTGAGTTCATTGAAGGTGGTTTTCAGTGATTCATAACTGTATAAAGTGCTCAGTTCACGGATACAGACAGGGAGGAAGATGCGTGCCCTTGATTGAGATGAATCACGCCTTTCTTCGCTGTATCCTTGATTTTCTCGGCGCGCTCTTCACAGGCTGCGTATTTATCTCCGGCGTGCAAGAGTTCAGAACGCAAGCGTTCGATTTCGCCAGCCTTGTCCTGCATCAAGTTCACGTTGCGCTCCCGATCCTCTGTCACCTGGTCGAGATCCAACTTCGTGTGAGACAGTTGCTCGGTAAGGTTCTGTATCTGTTCCGCCTGACGCTCATTTTCTGATTCAACTGTAGTGAGCTTCTGCTTCAACGCGACACCGGCCTTCTGAGACGCTGCAAGATCTCCTTTGAGAGTTGAAGTGATCTTTTTCTATGTTTTAGTTTAAAAATGTGAATATATGCACTCAGAATGAGGTTTAAGACCCGCACCTCATCGGCCAATTGAGATTTCATAGCTGAAGCCTCTCTCATCTTCCTGATCATCATATTTTCTTCCCAATTTGCTTCGTCCCCATGATAGACAACCTCAGGTTGAACAGAGGAATGTCGCGAATGAGGTTCAAACCTCTCTGATATCGGAGTTTGCGGGAGCTCGGAGATCCTTGAACCAAATTGTCGCGCGGGAGTTGTCAGTTGATCAGTATGTGAATCGGCGAAAGGTCGATTTGATGACTGTGAAAACATCTTGAATACTGGAGGCACATTCGCAGAATTTTCTTTATCGTCTGCTAAGCTTTCAATTAGAGACGTGTCACGTCAAAACTAAACAGTACCTATGCAGCGCTCCTCGTGCCCCTCCTGTGTAGTTGGCGAATGAATGTTGTGTTGAGGAACGTGAAGTATACGTTGATTCTCGTCATGCGTAGGGTGTGCTGGATTGACAATAAACATATTTGCATGTGGTTTCACATGTCCTGTAGTTGGTGCGAAGATATGTGCCTTTTGAGGATGGCGACGAGTTCTTGATTGCGGTGTTGACGTTTGGAGGGCAAGATTGAGTTTGAATGGATTCTTTGGAGCTCTAGACGCATGTTCTAATATCCCACGCCGGCTGAATCCAAATTCATCTGAGTTCATCGCGTTCGAAGGTGGGGAGATGATGGAAGTAATAAACCAAGAAATGTGTTGCTATATTGAGACGGATCGGTCCACAGGCATCCATATGGTCAAATAAGGGAAATCAATAGGGGCGGATAAAAATAGGCTTTCCCAAGACACCATTTGTCGACGTGTAACCTCCATTCCTTGGGTTGCTCCTCACCTCTCGTTGCTACCAACGATGATGGTGAATATTTTTACAGTTTTGATGGCATTGGTGCTGGCATCGCCGGCCTTCACAGCGTCGCCAACGTCCTTCAACGATCCTTTTCGTGCTATTTCCGCGGCCATATCTCGGGAGTCTCTACCCGTCTGTTGTCTTATACCACTCGAGCCCATCGAACCTACAGATACGGATGCTTTACTCTCTTTTGAAGAATGGAAAGTGAAGCGGGCAGAGTTGCAGAGGCAGGTGGGGAGAGAGAAAGACGGGAACCGTTCAGGCAACATTTCCGGTACGACGAATATTCACTTTACCGATAGAAGGGGACCGTCGGACACCACTGGTAGCGACAGTCAGACCGCACCGCCGTTGGCTTCCCACGACTCTACGGACGAGTCGATATCACCCCATTTCCAAGTCCCACTAACGGACAGATTCAATTATGCGGCCCTCGATTGTTCTGCTCGCGTCCACGTAGCACATCGTTCAGCAAAGTCGTCCTCTTCTATTCTATCGTCCAAACGTGACAAGTACATGCTGAGCCCATGCACTTCCAAAGAAAAACAGTTCGTAATTGTGGAATTATGCGATGACGTCCGAATCGATACCGTGCAACTGGCAAACTTTGAATTCTTCAGTGGGGTCTTCAAAGACTTTACTGTCAGCGTGGCGAAGACATACACAACAAGAGAAGAGGGTTGGACTATAGCAGGCACGTACAGAGCCAAAAATGTTCGGGGTGTCCAGGTCAGCCATCACTTATCTTCATCATTACTTCGTCTGAACTTCGCCAGTCCTTTCATCCACCTACGTCGCTTCATGATTTCTATAGGTATATCCGGATAGAATTTTACTCTCACTACGGCAACGAGTACTACTGCCCCATCTCCCTTCTTCGAGTTTACGGACTTACGCATCTTGAACAATGGAAATGGGATGTGTGGGAGGCGGAATACCGCGCCAAACACGAGGAAATGCGGTCGCTACCCGCTCCGATCACTGACGAACCCGAGCCTGTCCAGACGCCAGACGCTGCCACAGTGGGTAAAATTCCGACAACGAATACTGCTGAACCCGGCATCCAGACCATCGACCTCGGTCCGATCCCGGAAAGTTCATACTCCCCACCAGCGTTTGGTCCTGCTACTCCTGAATCCACAACACAATTTACCAGCGCACAAATTACAGCGTCAACGACAGAGAATGGACGTCACGAATCTCAGGTTTCTTCCCACGAAAGTGACACTCGTTCTACAGATGTGCCTATGGGTCAACTTTCCTCTTCCGCCGTTCCTCCCCCGACAAGTACATCGTCCGCCGACTCTGACTCGGTCTCTATGCAAACTTCTGTTACTGTAAGCTCCTCCTCGGATGTCGGCGAACATATATCTTCGTCGGCCACCTATTTGTCGCCGCCGTCTCATTCAACCACCACAATCGTCACGGCTTCTGGGTCAAATAACTTGCCCATTCCACCTCCGATGCCTCCCGCTACGGGGGGCGAATCTATATATCGCACTATCATGAATCGTCTCACGGCGCTAGAAGGGAACCACACGCTGTACGTTCGTTACGTCGAGGAACAGACCACTGGAGTTAGAGAGGTCCTAAGAAGGCTTGGTGAAGATGTTGGGCGTCTAGATGGACTCGTAAGGTTCTTTTTGGGATGTCCATGGCCTCAAACTCATTGTGAATGTAGGGTAAAGCTCAAGCTCAAATGTATCAAAAAACGCTTCGAGAATGGGATAAGCAGCGACTTCGAATCGAAATGGATTACAGGGAGCTGGCAACCAAAGTCGACTACCTTTCCAACGAGGTGGGGAAAGAATATGCCCTTGTAGATTTGCTTACGCTTCCATTAGATCATTCTTGAAAAGCGCCTGGGCATCGCTCAACTCTGCCTTCTACTTGCCGTCTTGGTTTTCATGGGACTTACTCGTGGATCCAGATCCGAATCCGTGGCTGAACATGGCCCGCTCATGTTCAGACGAAGTATGAGAGAATGGGGCCGTCGGCATCTGAGCTTCAGCGGCGATTGGTTCATAAACAGGAGTAGCAGCACTCCGAATATCAAGATGTCTCCCCGACCTGTCGGCTTCACAGATGGTCAGTCCACAGTGCTGGAGGCAAAGATCGAATTCCCCACATCTTCAGTTGAATCTTCCGCCAAACCGGCATTATACAGCATGCCAGAACGACGTCCGTCAACTCCCACGTCTCGTTCTCGCTCCCATACACCTATTCCTGTTCATACATCGGCGAACCGGCACCTGAATTCTTCACAACAACGTCCGGCCACTCCCACGACTACAGCCCGGCCCGCGGTTAAACGCATCAGTTCGGGCGGCGCAGGTCTCGTGTTGAGCACGTCCTTGAGCAGCGGACGTTCTGCGCCACGAAGCGCCAGACGGTGGGCCCGTACTGCTCATTTACATGAAGTACGCTCGACAGGTCGGCAACGACGCGTCGACGATCACAAAATCAATGATGATGATCCCTTTCTCGTAACGACGACACCCTCTCGCCATCGGCATCGTGGGAATGCGCATATGAATGGAGCGGCAATCAGGTCTTCGCCAGAGTATAACTCAGGCGATGATCCTTTTTTGGCTGTAATGGGACGCAAGTCCATTTCACCCGGGTCGCACAGTAGTCCATCAGATGACGGCGAAAGCGACATGTGGCTTGATACAGATGCCAGTATAGATGGTTCCGAAACCGAGGCGGATTCAGGTTAGTCCCATTCCGCAAGACCTTATATTTAATATCTGTCGTCCCCGACCTCGTGCGGACCCTTTTCTCTTCTTCTTTGGTTACCATCTGCATAGTCCGTTCATTCTGCTCAATTGTAAATTATACCTGCAATTCATTCACCAACCGGATACATCTTCAATACTCTATTCTTACTGCTACTGATAAGGTTGGCCGTGTGACATCCAATGCCATTATCGATACAACAACGTTGTGCCGGGTCTTTCTAATGCCTTGTCTGATGACCTGTAACTGTGCTCAGATGACGATGAAGACTACGAAGTCCATGTAAGCTTTCTCTTGTTTCTGCACGTCGACTCCCACAATGGCTGAACAAAATGGTACAGAACAACTCGTCGAGAGTAGACCGGCGCCTCAGATATGGAATCAATACATGCGGGAAGTATACTGGAACAGAAAGGGACCAGAAGCCTTGGGGACCGTCTCTATCGAAGATATCGAGGAGAAAGCAAAGGAAAGACTGAAGGACTATCCAGGTTGGGCATGAGGGTTACATCCAATCAGTCCCTTACTGAAACGATTCGCTTGTAGGCACATTTATGTATGCGGGGGGAAACGCAGGAACGGGATCTACGTATCGGGCCAATCTGAAAGCCTTCCAGAGATACAGAATCATACCCCGCATGCTGGTCAATACCACAGTGCGAAACCTGGAGGTAAAGGATGCAATTTACAACTTGTCTCTGTTCTACTGGCGTTGAATACATTATATATTCTAGGCGACGATACTAGGAGTACGACACCCATCTCCGCTGCTTATTGCCCCGATTGGCGTACAGGGGATTTTCTCTGCAGAAGGAGAGCTTGCCCCCGCTCGGGCCGCCCGAAACCTTAGGATCCCTCTCGTCCTAAGCACGGTCTCCTCGAGGAGCATGGACGAGGTTGCTCGAGAGAATGGCAGTGGGTACCGATGGTACCAGCTCTACTGGTATGCCCATGCCCTCCGTTCTTCGTCCGTAATCGTTTTTCTTACAGCTGTCTAGGCCCACATCCCCGGACGTAACCATCTCCCTGCTCAAAAGAGCCAAGGCGAACGGCTTTTCTGCGCTGGTGATCACCCTCGACACGATGGCCCTTGGGTGGAGACCGCACGACTTGGATATTTCGTACATGCCCCTCATTCATGGCGTAGGAATGGAATGCGGGCGTTCCGACCCTGTGTTCATGGCCAAATTCGGACTCCAGCCTATCCAAGACCACCATCCCGAGTTTCCTTACAATCCCCTTGCAAGAGACAAGCTCATTAATGAAGGAGACTCCAAAGCTTCAGAGGAGAGCAAGCTGGGCAATGCCTGGCTGACCGAAGTCTGTTCAGGGCAGTTTCATTCCTGGGAAGACCTCAAGTTCATTAGAGATAACTGGGACGGGCCCATCGTTCTGAAGGGTATACAGAGGCGTACCGTATGTTCGCCGATTTCAGGTGAAATTCCGGCTGATAAAGTCGATAGGACGCGGAGAAGGCCCTCGAATCTGGAATCAACGGTATAATTGTGTCAAATCATGGTCAATTCCCTTTTACGTCCTGACAGCTGGTAGCGCTAATTCTCATCCTTGTTATAGGTGGACGACAGGTGGATGGTGCAATTCCATCTCTGTATGCACTAGCAGAGATCATGGACTCTGACAAAATCAAACAGGCTCAGAAAGCGGGACAGCTCACGGTTCTCTTCGATTCTGGTATACGCACCGGAAGCGATATCATTAAGGCAATGGCCCTGGGAGCACAGGGTGTGCTCCGTAAGTTTTTGCCCAAGTTTGACGGCTGATATAATTAACCATGAATCAGTTGGCCGTCCTTTCCTATATGGCGCTATTCTCGCAGGGCAAGCTGGTGTGGAGCAAGTAATCAAGCAGACCATGGCAGATCTAGATACCACCCTCGGGTTGAGCGGATATGCCAGTCTAGACGAGATCCACGGCATCGGTGAAGAACTTGTCAAGAAGATCGATTTTGAAGCATGATGCTTACATGTATCGCACCGCGTTCAAATGATATATTGTATAGACAGCAGCTCAATGAAACGCTGACAAACAAAGCTTCCATCCGCTTTCGTTCCATTCCTTTTCAAATTCTTCCTCTGAAAACCGTTGTACAGCCCATGTTCTAGCCCGGAGACGAAGTGCAAACTCTTCTTCCGCGGGAAGAGCCAATGCAGTGTGAATTGCATCCGCGAAGCCGCCCGATGCCTTAGCGTGGTACCCTAGAATACAGTAATAAGTTCTGTGAGTCAAAAAGGAGCGAAACACGAACCAGTTGGTAAGCCATTGAACGGGACGATGATATCTCTCAGAGGTCCCCCGGAAGCATGAGCAATGGGGATCACACCTGCAGCCTGAAGCACATGTTCATCCCGCTTTGCATGACTGAAAAAGAAATACGCACCATGAACTCTACCACATTGATACCGAAGTGTTCATCAACCATTGTACTCAAACCAATGCTGGCCTTGGCTAACCAACCAAG
This sequence comes from Armillaria novae-zelandiae, assembly GCA_030435655.1. Classification (NCBI taxonomy): domain Eukaryota; kingdom Fungi; phylum Basidiomycota; class Agaricomycetes; order Agaricales; family Physalacriaceae; genus Armillaria; species Armillaria novae-zelandiae. Next base: position 35,497 of record JAUEPR010000118.1, read on the forward strand.
CATGACGGGGTAAGACGCATTCACAACGAACTCGATTTGGTTCTAATTCAGGGTCAATTGGTGATTGAACGTCCAGAGAAAGCGTCCGTACCTCAATCGCCAACTCCTTGGCAAGTTCACGAAGGCTGTCGACGCGCGCAGCATCATCCGCATTACGGCTACCACCAACAAGAACAAGTTTAACCGGAAGCACACCACCGCTCTTATACTCTGGATGGCTTCCTAACAGCTCGTGAAAAGCGCGTAGTTGTGTGGAATGATCTTTTTCGGGTCTGCTGACGCGTTTCAGACCTAATATTAGAGATTCAAATGAACGAACCGGAATTGAGCAACGCTAAGGAGAATTCGCTGACGACCCTGCAATGGGAACTGGGCCATTTCGCGTGTGTCGCAAGGGGGGTAGACAATTCGGGCTTTCGTCATCCGAGAGTGAACCGGCAGTAGCACACGGACAAGTACCAAAGGAGAGAGTGTGTGCACAGCATCAAGCAATGCATCGGAATGGTTCAAGATACCGTCGACATGATTTTTTGTCCAAGATGAATTGACCATGAGAAACGATGCCACCTGCAAAGATAGCGCATAATAGTACATGAAAACTCGGTAGTACCTATAACGCAAGATAAGAGTGGGCTATCAACACAGTGCTGAATGGTATCTTACAACAGCTTTCCTCGACTTAAAACCGAAGAGGCGGAGATTGCATCTGAGTTGGTGTGCCCCCTGGTTCGCTTTTTGACCCGAGCCAACATGTCGGTGCTTATAGTTGGGTAATGAATATAGGCGCCAACGGGTATATTCCCAAGCAACGAAACGACATGAAATGTAAATGCATATCCCATTGTGTCTGGATCAATGAAATGAGATCTCCCCGCGGCGTGCAACGCGTGGAAAAGGCGTACCGATATACAGGTCCGGGATTAGAAAAGACATAGCCTCCCAGGCAAGATACATAGACCCGATGCTTTGACCTAAGAGGGTAAACCGAGGCCAAGATGAATCCTCCACCAACTTGCGTGAACCAAGGAAAACAAAATGGATGGTAGAAGGGTCTAAACTTATGGCGAACCTGGACTAAGAAAGAGTTAGATTTTTTCCTACCAAGTGCTCGCTTTCGCACCTTGACTTTGTCGAGAATGAGGTCTTTGGTAGTGTCTGTGTCGCCGGTGTATACCACGCTTACAATATTCGGTTCTGATCGCTGTATAGCTGCGATTGCTGTCCAAAGGACACGCTCTCCTCCACCTCCCGCATTGCTGACCTAAGTAGAATCAGATTCTATCAATTTGCAAGCGGCATGAGACACATACCAATACGGATGGAAGAAACCGACTATTTGGCTGTTTGGGTGACCTAATTCTTGCAGAATCGCGGCACGCCGTTTCTTATTCGACGACTGTAGCCTTGCAGCGTAGATTCTGAGCACGAAATAGGGCAAAAAACATAACGGCAGCCAGAGTACTACGTGGTTCGGACTGAGGAGCATTTTGATTGGTCAGCAAAACGTGGCTCGGTGTTACTATTTTTGACCATTCTTCACTTGGAAAAAAATCTGACCTTGGTGCTGATCTTGGGCCTTGTAAATCTGTTGAGCGGACCCAGCGAGCGAGATCCCTTGTCCGGTCATCTAGGTACTGTTCGGTCGCAAAGGCAATGTATTTATTTAACCTGGTCCGCTGACTGCACAAGTCATCTGGTATCCTGGATAAGCGCCTTACATGTGGAATGCAATCGAAGCATCTCTAGCGCCTCAAGGCCTATAGCAGGCTTTATATCGTGACATCTTGAAATCTGACGCCCTTTCCCTTTCTTCCTATCTGTGGGCTACCACCGAACTCTGTTATTCCACAGTTCAATACCCAGGGTTTTCTGCGAGGTCTGACGGTTCGCGACTCGATATGGGCAGCAACTTCACAGTGACCTGGGTGACCTCGACACTATCTTGTTGGTGTATCTTTTCCAGAACGTCCGCTCCGGTGGGTTATATTGTTGCACTGGACGATTTTGGCAGGCTCTCCGGAAAAGTTCATGTGCTGCGCTGAAAGTCACTCCCCACAACCTACAACTGCGGGAGTAATTTTTTGTGCTGTTAGCAGACATACAGCACTGCCAATACATTGGAGCCTATATAACAGACCTTGAGAGTAAATTATAGCATCCCGACATCAACACTCTATCACTCCCATATCCACTACCGGGACCGAAAGTGAGTATATCCTTGCCTGTGTATTGCGTCGCCCATACCAACCCCGATTTCAGCCATGGGTGCCATCCTCTATCGTGCTGGTGTCCCCGACGTTAAGGATGATGACGGTCACCATCTCAATCACTCGGTCTGGACTGCCATCGTCGTTGTTCTCCGTACGTCTTATCCTGCATCTCCCCGATCTCTCCTCTCACCACGGGATCAGTGCTGTTTATATTGTTGGTTGTGGGTTACACCCTCGTGTGGTGCTTGCGTTCGCAAAGACGTGACGAGAACCCCGCAGCCGGCACCACCAATACAACGACTATGACAGATGCTGTTAGAACCGCGCCCATTTTGCTGCCGCATCCTGTATATATTCCATTGCGAGTCTATCGCCCGCGCCTGTTTCCCAGTCGCCCCTCTGTCGTCTAGAAAAGCGACGTCTATTCATCATCAAGAAAGTGCCTGGTGCCTTTCTCAACTGCCTTATCACCGATACCAATTTCACCTATGCTCTCTTCTTTTCGCACTTTCGAAGCTAGTTATCACATTGCTATCGTACTCTCTTCGCCTGCGCTTTTTTGCACGCCGTGAACTTTGTTTTTCTTTCTCGAGACCTCGATGGTCCGTCCTACTACGTTGCGTTACTAAGTTCGCATTCTATAGGTAATAAACATCCTACGACGACAACGTTCATGTATTTACTCCCTATGGTGTATTACTCCGCAAGCATCATTCACCAAGTCACTGAAATAAATATGGGATAGTAACCCATCGCCTTTCAAACGCCTTGTTGACAGATAAGAAAGGAACCATCTCAATTAAGCCTTCATACCAGCACAGTCTCTCGGAAGCTTTGAAAAGGGGGCCATTGAGCATCACAGGATTCGAACGAATCGACAGCTATCCGCCGAAATTCTTTGTATTAGTCTTTGACGTGAATATAGAAATATTTATAAAAGTACAAGCCAATGTGCCTGGAAATGCAGGGGGACGACCGAAAAAAAAAACAACCTCATCTGTAAAATGTAGGACAGCTATCGCGTTACAAACAGCGTGGGCTGGATGTGGAGTTAATAGAGCTTCAATTTTTGAAATTGCGTCACTGATCACACGTGCTGTTGTACGGACATCGACCGCTCGATCACTTGGCAACGCTTTGAACTGTCGATGATATCCACTTTTGCTTTGACCCTTCTGCCAGTGTGCAAGTATGCCTGATTTCAGTGACATGCTTAGCTAGTACGTCGCTTAAATTCATCCTCAAGTCCATAACCTACTTGTTCTCAGTTTCTACATTCTGCGACTCGGAGAATCAAGATATGCCAGTGGGATAGGAAGTAATAGCAACGTAATAACCGAGCTGACTGAAGTTTGATGTCTGCTTTTCAGGACCGGTCGGCTTCGAGCGAATTATGATCGTAGCGTTGGCGGTATGCCAGTGTGGCACCTGGAGTTGACCTTCCTAGTCGTTCCCGGTGTTTTCTCAGCTAGCGCTCAGCCTGAGCAGACCGTAACCCTTGGTCATCGTCGGCCAAGCGCTTTTGCCATAACTCCCACTCTTGAACCTTGATAGTACCATCCACTGGTTGAACGTCATGAGGTGTATAGTCCGGATCTCAAGGGCTCAAAAATAGCAAGAAATTGGACCGGCGACCCATTAATTTACCTGAGGGTCCCGGGTTCGTCTAAGTTTTCGGATTCGTCGCATGGACATGCGGTGCTAATGTGGCACGCCTCGGGGCTGCCTCAGGCCATGATTTCAGGTTTTATCTTGGAGCGTAGTCTGAAATCACCATCTTCTCCTTCCGTATGCCTGGATATGCTCTCCTTCTGAGCGCCTAAGTCTTGTCAACTTGAAGAGACTACGCTAGCCTTGTCCTAATGTTTCCGGGTTTCCTACGCGACGCGATTTATTTCGGTTCCCACATCTCGAACCCATCTCGAAACCCCCTCCCCCCCAGATCTCCTACTGTAACGGGATTCACTGTATCTTGATGTCACAACATCTACGGTATCCTTTTGGAGAAGAGGGGCCCCGAGGGGACTTTGTCACAGTCCATCGATAACCCATAGTACCGGGACCTTCCTTGGGCGTGTGAACGCTCTGTGCTGCGGTATTGGGTTACTTCTCTGTGCTGTAGAGCGACTGACACAGCCTGCACAAATAGACTTAAAATGCGACCTTTGGAGAGTCACTTCAAGCCTCCAGCGATACCTAAATTTTTCAAGGTAGTCTTCTATCCCGTTCCCAAACGTTGGACCGCAGTACGTCTCCCGTCCAGCGCTGTAACCGCTCTCATATCTCCCTTAGTCATGCCCGTTATTCAACCAGTTACCGGCATTATCTCCATCGACAACGACGATGGTCAGCATCTCGGCCACTCGGTCTTGGTTGCAATTATAGTTTGCACCCGTGCGTCTCCTTGGTTCCTCTGACAGTACGCCACTCACTATAAACCTGCAGTGCTCTTCGCGCTGCTGGTGACGGGTTTCACGTTTGTGTGGTACCTTCGATCGTCTGAGCCAGGCCAGCCCACGCATAACCCAGGCACCACTACTATCGTTGTGCCGCCTTCAATAAGGTTGGCGCCTTCCATCCCTCTAAGGACATATTACCCGCGTGAACGCCCACGAGCGGCCGGAACCCGCGTCGGCGGCATTTGAAGGAGGAATCGCCCAGTTCATCTTCCCGTCATGAAGGTAACTTCCACTTTGATTCGCATTTTCGCCTCTTTCCTTTCTCATTATTCCTCTTTTATTATGTTACCGCTTTCGTGTTGCTTTTCTCGCTGTGTTCAGGATAAGGAGTTGTTATTCTTCATTATCGTATGCCACGTATTTCTTATGATGATTTGGTCCCATCATATGTTTCAGTGCATGTATCTTAGACGCTCAGATGTTATCTTGAGCTTCCCGTGTCGCACATCAATAGCAACCCTTCATGTTGTGTCTTGGATCGTACTAGTTAAGTACCGCTTCACACGACACGCTTAGCAGTTTACTCTATCTAATACTGACTATAGCCGACAAGAAAGGCTTAGTGTTCAGCAGCACCAATAAGTAGTAGCAGGATCAGCGTGCTCTCAATCTGTGATGCTATTGCCGCCGCCGCCGCCGCCACTGTTGTCAGCTACTGCAGCAGTGAAGTTCTGACTGATGAGGAACCTAGATCCGGTTGAAGTTCCATCAACCCTGTCATTCTTCCGCGTCAGACCTCTGCACGTCGGAGCCGCATCCAATAACAAACCAATTCGGACGGCCATCAGACAATAGTGATCGCTGAGATTCTCTTTTCAAATTTACGATGTGCCGCCGATCGTGATCGCCACCGCGAACGCGCCGGGTCGCGCTGTGATTCCCGCCCGCAACACTGATTTTGAGGTTGATTTTGGATTAATGATCAGCGTAATAGAGCTAAATTAGAGTAGTATGGATTCAACCCGGGTGAATATTTCTTTACGGCTCGCGAGAGAAGCATCGCTTCTTGAAAGGTCAATGGCATCGGAATTCAAGAACCGGAACGGCCCTACTAGTTGGCACAGTGTGCTATTTCCACGGCCTAGTCTAAAGTTCAAGCCATAAAATCATCAGTTGCTTATGAGAAGACACACTGTGAACAGATGTATATAGTTACTAAACAAGAAACTGGTGTCTATCGTCATGCAGTGCTTTCAAGTTGAATTCAAGTTATGATACTTGTCCATTTCTTCGATTGGCCAATCGTAGCTGACGGCAATTTTGCCGGAAGGAGATGCATAAAGTTTACACTGCGGACGAATGTGGACGTGAAGTCATAGATAGTACGGCGGAGATGACAATGAAATTTCTAAGCGATCACTTCTAGCTTGCTCCGAGGCAATACAACTCGAAACATATATTTTCTGCCATGTTTTTCATTCAAAGCCAAGAAGAAACACGAGGTACTTGCTAATAACTTAGTTGAAAGCAACTTGAAACCAGCCAAAAATACGCCAATAACATTCAATTTAGAATACGAAGCAATTGGGTGTTGAAACTTTTTTTTAATACCCTGGTTTCATGACTTTGACAAAGAATTTTGTTGGATACGCCAGGCAGTGTACTTGGGTTGCGGTCCGGGCATGCGCCCGATGTCCCCAGGGCATCGCGTTTAGATACTATTATTCAGCGGGAATTGATCGTAGAAGGTCTTAATTAGAGCCTTCAAGACCTGATGCGGTAACAGCAACCACAGAATTGCTGTTAAGGTGCCAACAGCATGTATATGTCTCTCTGAAGTTTGCTCCACATTTACTTGAAAAATTTCTTGATCATGAACTGTAAGTCTTATTATGTATTGCTGATATCAGTGCAGGCACCGGCAGGGACGAGCATCAATATTGCTGTATTATCCGAGGCTTCGCAAATTATTATCAACACCGCTATGCCGATCATTCGAACCTTATAGGCTTGACAACGGAACAAACCGAAGATGCCGCTGCGTACATGTTTAGGATTTGGTTGACAGGCGGAGGGGGGAAATGCGCGGTGCCTTGAATATGATAGTGATGGCCAAAGTCCAGCACTGGCCCGTGTACGTGTCCAAACTTGGAATACACCACAACGTCGCGTCGTCCCTCTGTATCTCTACACGCTCGCGCCGGTCCCAGAGTCATCCTGTTATGACTTAGGACTATATCAAAGTGAAGGACCATGGTGCTTCTCCTCAAGAATTCGTTCTAACCGTTCGGAGAAATTCACGGAAGGATTATGATCAGTTATGATGGGTTTTAGGGAGTATGGTAGATGTAGAATGAATCCAGGAGGGTACGTATGATAGATTATCGTGAAATGAAGGTCAATTGAGTGCTTTAAGGTGTTGAAGAGGTGAAGAGCCTGGTTGCCGTCTATTTTGGGACCGTCAGGCAAACATTTTGGGCACGGTGTATGGTAATTGAAAGTTGAAACCACCAGTGATCAGTCACTCGCTCATACTTGCCAATTTAGTCATCATCATCATCATCCGCCGCAACTACTTTGGGCGCAACTCCCACGCTTGGAATCTTGATAGTTCCATCCACTAGCTGAACGTTATGAAATGCATAATCCGGACCTCACGGGCTCTCAAGTAACAGAAAATAGACCTGGCGACTCATCAAATTGCTTGGCGGTTCCTGGTTCGTATCCTTGTTCCAAGTTTGATTCATTGCGTGGACATGTGGTACGCATGCCTCGAGGCCGTGACGTAGGTTTTATCATGGAGCAGGTCTGCGGAATTAACATCTCTTCTCCCCTTCCTCCCGTGTACCCGGATGCCCTCTACTTCTGAGCGCCGAAGCCTTGGAAGCGCTACGCTGGCCTTGTCCTAATGTTTCCGGATTTCCGACGCGACGCGATTTGTTTCCGTTCGCGCATCTGGGACTGCGCCCCCGATCTCATGGCCGGATCCACTGTGTCTTGAAGCCGACAACATCTCTGCTTAAGAAGAGGGCCCTGAGGGGCTTTGTCACGGTCGACCGAAGACCCATCACCGGGACCGTCTTTGGTCGTGTGAAGCCTCTCCGTGCTGCGGTACCGGTTCTGTGCTGTAGAGCGATGGACAGCCTCCATAGACGGGTATATAAAGTGACTTTTTGTGAGTCACCTCGAGCCTCCGGCAATACCAATTTTTTACAGTCTTCTATTCCCCCCCAACAGTTGGACCACAGTACGTCTCCTGCCGGCCGACGCTGTAAGCCTGTAATCACTCTCGTATTTTCCTTAATCATGGCCGTTGCCCCCGTTACCGACATTACTTCTATCAATAATGACGATGGTCGACATCTTGATCACTCAGTCTTGGTTGCCATCATAGTTTGTACGCGTACGTCTCTTCAGTTCCTCTGACAAGAATTCACTCGTGACCATAAACCTGTAGTCTTCTTCATGCTATTAGTGTCGGGTTTTACGCTTGTGTGGTGCCTCCGGTCCTCCGAGTCAGGCCATCACTCGCAGAACCCGGATAACACAACTACCATTAGGCAGCCTCCGATAATTTTGACGCCATCTATACCCCTGAGGACCTATTGCCCGCGTGAATACCCGCAGGGGGGCAGAGCCCGCATCAGCGTCGTTTGAAGAAGGAAGCACCGCTTCCTCTTTCCATATCGTCCACTTTCATTCGCGTTTTCGCCCCAAGTTTCCTTTCTCGTTATTCGATTTCTATCAGTGTGTTGCTGCTTTCTGGCTGGGTTCGCGATATAGAATTGTTATTCTTCATTATCGTATGCTATGTGTTTCCTATTTTAATTTGGTTTCATTACATGTTTCAGTCCGTGTATCTCTTAAAATGCTTAGACATATCTTGACCTTCCTGTGGCGCGCAATGGGAACCATTCATTACGTCTCTTGTATCAGTAAGGTACCGCTTCGCACGACACACTTAGCAATTTTTTTCTCCTAAACCTGACTCTCTAGTCGGACAAGAATGCCTACTGTTCCGCGGCGCTAAATAGGGCCCGGGATGATCAGCAACAAGCATATTCTGAATCCTTGATGCGGGCCGCCAGTGCTGTCAACAACTAGTATGCCTCCGAATCAAAAAACCTGGATCCAGTTGGAGTTTGTAATTCATCAGCTTTTCATCTTTCCGCGTTAGTCCTGTACGTCGATGCCACATCCAATACCAAATCCGAAGAGGTCCGTTGCCGGGCAATGATCGTTGAGATTTTCTGGAGATCTCGGACTGATCGTGATCGCGCAGCTTGCGCGCTCCCCAATGCTGATTTTGAATTTGGATTGCTTAGTCCGAATCTGACCCCCGTGAATATTTCTTTACGATTTACAGGGAAAACCTCGTTTTTTTCCCGTTTCTGAAAAAATCAATGACTTTGAAATTCAAGAAAGTAAGACGGATTGCTAGTATAAGATCTTCCATTGACTGATCATAGCTGGCGGAACCTCAAAATGTGGGAAAATCGGTGCCCTGTCGATTTTTATAGATGCGGTGGAAATGCGCTGGCAAAGAAATTTTCCAAACGCCCGAAGCAATAGAAGCTCGGATCCCATATTTTCTGCCACATTTTTCATGTCTTTCTATAGCCGAGAACAAACGCCAGGTACTCGATTACTTGAAGGTAATTTGAAACGTGGCCAAAAATCGGCCCAAAAATATTTTCTAAAGCATACAATTCAATATGCTGGGACGGGGATGCATCATTAGTACAGTACGTGTATCTGTGCTTCTGGTCTTCATGAAGTTGATGAAGATTTTCCTGTTGAATACGCTAGGCAGCGTACCTGGGCATGCACCCGATATGCCCAGGGCGGCGCGTTTTAGATGCTATTGTTTAGTGCGGTGACCAGCAATCTAGAGAAACAACGGGATGATCGCAGAGAAATCAAAATCAGTCTCCAAGACGAGGTACAGTAACAGCACTCACAAAATTGCTGTCAAGCTACTAACAGCATGTCTGGGTCTCCGAGGTTTGCTACGACACATTACTCTTGAGTGTAAAGTGTTAGCGTGATTGTATACTGATATTGATACGACTACGGTCAGCGTCTATACTGCTGTTGTATCACGGACTCAAAAGTATCAGCACTGCGATGGTCGATCATTCCAGAAGCGAGGCTTGCAAATTAAACCTTACATATATCCTCGTATTTGAATGATCTGAGTCTGCCATGCTAGGCCAGAACTTAGCGCTTACTACGTCAGGGCACCATCATCTTGTTATGTGAATAGGTCATACCTGTTGGGATTACATGTCGGCAGGCACAGTGAATGTGGGGGGCATGGCTCGAACAAACGTATATTCGTGGACAGATACGTAGGTAGTGGTGGTACGAAGCCAAGAAATGATAATGTTCGCGCGAGCCGTCAGCCTGGTGGCTGTGAAACCCTCATACTGCGCCAGTCGCTGTAACGGTGCTCTGATTTCGTTCTGATTTCGAGAATATAGAACTGCATCAAGGCCTTGAAGGATATTCTCTTCGCGGTCCCATGATTTGTCCTTCAGCGTAGTGTGTGAAAAATGATGCAGAGCTCAAAGCAGGACAAAGCTTAGACAACGCAATTAGACATATGCACTAGAGCAAAGCCAGGAACACTGCATGGAGAATTCAATATTCTTGACGAAAATATTGAATTCTATAACTGTATATTTTTTCAACAATCTTGGCCAAAATATCAAAACATTATTCTTTTTTCGTTTTTAATTCGACGAGCGATCAATCGATCAAGTAACATCGGTACCACGTCCCAGACCAATCCCGGACATCTTCAAGCTCTTTTCCCTCCGAGACCGAACCCCAAGCAATCCAATACCTCTCAAGGTGACAGCATTTCACTGCCGCTGCTCGTATGGGGGTAGGATCCTCATTACTCGGGAAATTCCATTCTGGGTCTATTTTCGTTGACGAATTTTCCTACCAGCTTTGTCTGTAAGACCTAAAACCGGCTTACAAACACAGCCAATCCCTTGAAGCTATGCGACAACAGCTGAAGGAATGTGCACTGGAATAACATAAGAATGGCTACTCTCCCAGAGTAGAGTTCATATCTCTCCCCGACTCATGGTGACCAGTAATGTTTTTAATTTTCTGATACATGGCGAAAAGCCTGTAGCACAAGTAATTGGAGCAGCTGTATTTTTTGGGGGTGAGTCTTGCCACGTTTCCTTCACTGACGGCTGATCGACTGGTAGCGCTCTTCATATGCTTGTTGATATCTCTCTGGTTTTGTCTTTATCGCCGCCGTCGAACGACTCGGGAGCCTGTGCGCCAGAGGACATATGCACCACCACCGACCCATTATTTCCCTCATGATGTTGTCCTCTACATAGCTCGATGGTATCCTCCGGCGGGGTTTGGAAGGGCGGCGGAACGCCTCCAGTTGCCCTTACCAGTGTATCATCCGAGCCGATGAATGACCTTATCATACGTGATGCGGCGAAGCGCTTACACGATTATATTGGTGTGCATAGCTATGGCGCTTCACCTGACATTTCTGATCGAATCTTGAACTTAGGCGCCTAGGATGAATTCCTTCAATTCCAAAATCAGGCTCCAGGCCGATTGTCCCTTCCCAATTTCACTGTTTAATCCTTTGTGCTATGTAGTTGTAGTTTGTCATGCGTTTTGTTTTGTCGTCCTCCTTGATATTCGTTGTGTTAGCTAACATGTATTCTTGACTCCGTTACGACGCCTTCAATGCTGTTTTCCTGATAGAAATATAGACACAATAGTCTAGAATTCATCTATGCAACTCGTGTTTGTTTCTCACTAAAGTCGCGACCCATTTTTGTGCTCCGAGTCGGCCTTCCGAATCCCATAGATTCTTGCGACTTTACCCTCATCTACAAGCCACCTGTCATCTATAGGGTAGGCATGGTATAGCGAGAAACATATCTTATATATCAGTGAAGGTTACAGTCCGAGCTACAGACCACAACTCCCAAGTCATTCAGGTGTATAAAAGCAGGTGACGATGTGACTTCGTCCAGCACAGTGCAACAGAATCATACTTTTAACATCCACGATATATTGTGACTGTCCTCCATCAAGAGAATAAAGCACCACTAAAGATCAGATTTTTGCATTCGCCCAAAAGGTAAGTTGAACCCAGTAGTCTCTCTCTTACGATATGGCACGCGGGAGGGAGCGAGGGGCGTGTACTTCCGGGCTTATCCGGCTCCTACAGGTGATCTGATGCCCTAAGACTGCCCTTTGATGGCGCTTGGGAGCCCCTCGTCTATGAAATATTTTACGCTTTAGATTACCCATGGTTGGTCATGGTATGCATGAGCGGCGGCACTAGGCGCGCTTAAGTAATGTTATGGCGCCGAAAGTTGCCGAATGAGCTCAAGTCACAGTGTGACACTGTGTGATACTGTCCTCCACGACATTAACTTTCACCTCACCCGACTTCAACGTTGCCTAGGATGGACCGACTGGAATCCTTGGGGACTACGCTCTCCCAGATTACGATGTACGATATCAAGACCATGTATAATCAGGTATCTTGTGGTTGAAGTGTATGGGCCCACACTTGACACCTGACCTCCTTGCGATTGTTTTTAGGCCAAAAATGTCGTGTTAAACGTCAGCGAAATAGAATCGAAGGTCAGGGAGGCTACAAATGATGATCCTTGGTGAGTAGGCGGTCCGATACGGACAATATATCTCGGCTTCGCCGCAACCCAAACGACGTATCCTAATACACTTTTTCCCATTATAAGGGGCGCAAGTTCTACGCTGATGCAAGATATTGCCAACAGGTACGCATCATCATAGTATTTGACCTGTTCTTCTGACCTCAACGTTCATGGTAGAACCTTCAACTAGTCAGTGATATTTATCCTGCTTCTGACACATCCTGAGCTCTTCAAATAGTCCAGATTTTAACGAAATAATGCCCAGCATCTACTCAAAGTATATGGAAAAGGAGGCCAGGCAATGGAGACAGATCTATAAGGTGCGTCATCAGCTTGATTTCCAGCGCTGATGCACTTACGGGGATGCAGGCCCTTCAACTTCTAGAATATCTCATCAAGCATGGCTCAGAACGTGTCGTGGACGATGCGCGCGCTCATATTTCTACGATCAAAATGCTAAGGAACTTCCACTATATCGATGACAAGGGCAAGGATGAAGGCATTAATGGTACGCGTTCTTTTGTATATCCTCGAGGTATTCTGACGCCAAGATCATAGTGCGGAATCGTTCGAAAGAGATCGTGGAGCTTCTCTCAGACGTAGAAAAGATCAGGGCGGAACGTCGAAAAGCAAAGGCGAACAAACACAAATACACCGGTACAGGGAATGACGGGCTTAGTTTCTCTAGTGGAGGCAGTCGGTATGGTGGATTTGGTAGCGACTCGCTGGGTGGCGGCAGTTACAGCGGTAGCGCAAGCTTTAGCAATGGCAATGGTACGTGGCACATTTGTTTTGTGCTATACAGATCCAAACCATTTAGTAGATTATAACGGCTCGTACAGCGGCTCAAGTGGCTCTGGGTTTAGAGACGACTCCCGCCGTGGATACGAAGAGTACAATGCTGGTGACGATGAGACTGTTACTACTTCTCCAAATCGGTCCAGCAGTATGGGATCCACGCGTGCCCCCACTCGAAAGCCGACTGCACCACTTCCCGCACCTGAACCAGTCCCAGAAGTTGATCTTCTCGGTGGCTTAGCCGACGACGCCTTTGCCTCCCCCCCTGCACCACAGACGAAGACGACCAGCACGTTTGCCACGGATAAAGCATTACCAGCTGTCTCTCCACCTAATGTTAGCATAGATGGTGCGTATTTAGCTTTCAGTGTATTTTCCCACTTGACCGAGTCGTTGTACAGACGATGATTTTGCGGACTTCCAAGCGGCTCCTTCTTCGCCGGTTCCTACCACAACGTCTCCAACAGCCGCTCCCATGAACGCCAAGCTCAATCTTATGGAAATGCTTAACTCTTCTCCAACAAACCCTGCACGAGCTGCACGTCAGACCAGCATACCCTTCATGCAAGCTGCAGTACAGCCACAACCGATAGGGATGGGAATAGGGTCAAATTTCAATATGGGCATGAGCGGAAGTGGACACAAACCTTCTCCGTCACTGTCTACTTCAACGTCTCCTCCATTGCAGGCTCAGCAACCAATGGGCAACCTTTTCGGAGGTCCGACCGTCATGAATCCCACAACAGCCTCGTCTTTTTCTGCGGGGCCCATGCGACCCACTCCTCCGTCCATGTCATCCACTGCATCAATCTCATCGACAGCGTCAAAGCCTGCCTTAGGTGCCAACTTTGATGATTTGTGGTCGATGTCTTTGGGAGGCGGCCTAGGAACGAAACCACCCACGCCTGGTACCGCAGGCGGTGGGAAATCGATGAAAGATCTTGAGAAGGAGAAGGCCAACGCTGGCTTGTGGGGCGGGGCGACATCCAAACCGCCTATGGGCACTCAGTCTTTCGGGTCCTTCGGCCCCGCTACAACTGCGGCCCCGTCCAGTAGTGCCGCAGATGATTTGCTTCTGTGATCTTTGTTAATTGGGATTTTCTATTTCCTGCTTAAAACTGCCTTGTTGGATAATCATGGAGATCTTTGAAATCACTATAACTCAATGCCAATAGATTCTGTCAGTTCGAGTCCCGGTGACCCTCTCAATATACCGTATTTCTGTCCTACTCAATCACCATACCCAAGATGGACCAAGACGGTTGGCCTGGTCGGTAAGATCGTGTCGCAGCTAGGGCCTGAGAGCCTGAGGATCCGAATTAGTACGGCCGGAACACAATTGTAAGTAGGCATTATTCCATGAATTCTCCGACATGTACGCTGTCAAGAAAGTTTAAGTATTCTGCAATTTGGTTATCATCTCATCATCCTATCGCGAAACGTCGTAGTGTCTTCTCTCCCTTCAATCCGATTATAAAACTTCTCGAGCTTGCTCTTTTGCTTCGGACATTGTTAACTTCTGATCATTTTTTTGAGAATACTTAGATGCCCTTCCTCGTCTTCCTCGTGAACACCTTGTCTCCAGAAGGGTACGTTTTAACCCGAACTCATAACCAGGTCCTGATATGTAACTTTGCCAGGCACTCTTTCTATAGATTGTTTCGAGAACAGATCGATGCAATACTTAAAGGTGCCGGAGCCGGTCCGGTACTATGACGAAAAAACTTCCATCCCATGTCCAGGCCATTCCCACAAACCAGACTGTTGGGTTCTCCGGCCTATCACGCATCGCAATGCTCGTAAGCATAGGCCGTGCCCCGTCGGAGAACTTGAACCCCATGGGCTCGTTTCATTAAATGACGTTCCTTCTCATAAGGTCTCTTTCCCTCGTTCAACTAACATTTCCTGTGGGTCTCCTCTTACAACCATTGAACCTTAGGTTCCGATCGTAACTTTGACAGTGATCATGCCTCCTTCTAGGCCCAGCAGTGTCGGTACAGTCAGCGACGGCCACGAGAAAGACTTGAAGGATCCGAATCATGAGCCCTCCAAATCATCGTTTTTTTCTTTCCTTCGTCGCAAGAGGGCACCATCAGACCAGGATACTATTGACGAGAAAGACGCTGTCAAAAACGCTACAATAGTTCCAAGAGTCTTCGACCAGGAGATTGCTCCTGTATCGTTTGTTGGCTTGTTTCGGTGCGTGTTTAAAACGTGTTATATCGCCGTGGTCTCATTAGCTTACCTAGATATGCTACCATTCACGAGAAGTTGCTTAACATCATTGGTATCTTCGCAGCTGCGGCTGCAGGTGCAGCTCAAGTGCGCTTTTCATTTCCTTCTGGGCGAGATGCTCTTCTCATGACATGTTAGCCCTTAATGACGCTTCTGTTCGGAAGGCTTGTACAAGACTTCACAGACTTTGCGACGACGCTCTACCTGATCGAAGCTGGCGATGAGACTGCAGCAGCTCGTTTTGACGCCGTCGCTGCTTCTTTCCGGTCCGCGGCAGCTGCTAACGCGAGCTACCTTGTCTACATTGGTGAGGAAAACGTTGCGAGAATAAGCATAGTCTAACGCTTTGTCTAGGGATTGGAATGTTCGCCTGTACTTACGTGTACATGATGGCTTGGGTGTATACGGCGGAAGCTATTGCTAAACGGATACGGGAGCACTATTTGGAAGCCACCCTGCGCCAGGACATTGCCTATTTTGATAATGTTGGGGCGGGAGAGATTGCTACGCGTATTCAGACCGACACAGGCAAGTCTTCTGTTACTGAATATATGTCTTGTTAAATGGTGATATCAGACCTCGCTCAGAAGGGACTCGGCGAGAAGGTTCCGATTGCTGTCAGTTGCGTCGCTGCATTTATCTGTGGTATGCACGCTTTACGTCACTGTCAAGCCTCGCTAAATGTTGTCCAGGTTTCATTCTTGCCTATGCACGAAGTTGGAAATTGGCCCTTGCGATGACTTCCATCATCCCCGTCATTGTAAGCCGGCATTTCTCTTTGCTTGATAAGTGCTCATAACGGAGCAGGTAGTCGCTGGTGCAGCCATGAATATTCGGCTGTCGCGGAATATCTCGTAACTTAATTCCATTTCTACACCTCTTTCCATTCTGAATCACGTCAATGACAGAAAAATACTTCGCCTGATCGCAGAAGGAGGTAAGTACCATATGGTGTACTTGAACTGAGCCTAGTCATTTATGGTCTTTCGTGTAAAAGGGTCAGTCGCAGAGGAAGTTATATCCTCTGTCAGGACGGTCCATGCTTTTGGCGTTCAAGGCACACTTGCACAAGTATACAACGGTTATCTACTCAAGTCTCATGTCATCGGGATCAGCACGGCTATGTGGATTGGCGTATGCATTGCTATCATTCTCTTTACGGTTTATGCTGCCTACGCGCTAGGTGAGCGATGTTCATGATATCACGAAGGTGTATTAACGACATGGAAACAAAAGCATTCTATTTTGGGACAACCCTTATAATCTCCGGAGATTTGAACGCAGGTACGTCTCTGCATTAGGTATTCCGATTCGGGGCTCACGAGATGCAGGAACCATCGTGAATGTAATATTCGCTATCCTGATTGGCTCATTTTCTCTTGCCATCTTGTCACCGCAATTGCAAGGCGAGTGCTAGCCGCTTGAGGCGATCCTTATCGTTTAACGTGTTTTGTGTTGGTATTAGCCATCGAGGAGGCTTGCGGAGCCGCGGCCAAGCTCTACGCTACCATCGACCGTGTACCTCCCATCGACGCCTATAGTGAAGATGGATTAAGGCCGGAGACTGTCGTAGGACAACTCGATCTCGAAGATATCCAGTTCAATTATCCGTCTCGGCCGACAGTTCCGGTTCTGAAAGGCATAAGTCTTCACTTCAGTGCTGGGAAAACTACCGCGCTAGTCGGATCCTCTGGCTCTGGAAAGTCGACGCTCATAGCCCTGGTAGAACGATTTTATGATCCGTCTAGCGGGATCGTAAAACTGGACGGACGAAACGTGAAGGACCTCAATATCAAGTGGCTTCGTTCTCAGATTGGCTTGGTGTCTCAAGAGCCCACGTTGTTTGATGCTACTATATGGGTGAGTCGTCGCTTTTTTATTGATACTGCACAGCCTAACCTACTGCAGGAAAACGTTGCCCATGGTTTGATTAATACAAAATATGAGGATCTTTCGAAGGAAGAGAAAATGAAGCTAATCAAGGAGGCCTGCATTATGTCCAATGCAGACTCTTTCATTTCTAAACTTCCTGAAGGCTATGAGACAGTTGTTGGAGAACGGGCAATTCTTCTCTCTGGTGGTCAGAAGCAGCGTATTGCTATTGCTCGGGCTATTGTCTCTGACCCTAAGATATTGCTCCTTGACGAAGGTACGTGCCCTTGCGTTCTCACTGCGGGTCTTGTTAATTCGATGTTGTCTCTGAAGCTACTAGTGCTCTCGATACTCAGAGTGAAGGTATTGTTCAAGATGCCTTGGACAAAGTCGCGGCAGGGCGGACAACCATTACTGTTGCTCACCGTTTAAGCACGATTAAAGATGCGGATACCATATATGTTATGGGTGAGGGGGTCAGCACTTTAAACTTTTCCGATCTTTAATTGGATGTCTAATGTTCTTTTTCGTCGTAGCTTGTTATCGAAGGCAAGCCTCATGCATATTTGATAGGCAGACAAGTTAACGATACATGCCTCTAGTGGGCACTCACAACTCTCTCTTGAACAACCCAGCTGGCGCGTATTACAAGTTGGTTCAAGCACAGAAGATCAGAGAAGGCGAACAAGTTACTACCACTACGGAAGCTGACGACTCAGAGAGCAGGACAACGGACGAGAAAGAGCCAGATGATTTTATTCCCCTCGACAGAGCGAAGACACACCAGTCGGTTGCCAGCCAAGCTCTGGAGCAGCGGACGAATGAACGACGAGAGACACGCAAAAGAAAATATTCAATGTACCAACTTTTCATACGGATGCTCCTTATTAATAGGTGAGTAGCGGCTGTTCGTTATTCGTGTAGTGTATTGAACTTTCACAACAGAGAAAGCTGGAATCGAATGATCATTGGTGCTATTGCCGCAATTAGTACGTTTGATTCCTTCTTCTAGCTGATAGTATTTTACGTCCTATAGTGACTGGGGCCATTTACCCGAGTTATGGCATTGTATTCGGTGAGCATGTTATGCGTATCTGCGAACGCGCTTGACAATGCCCAGCGTATGCCCTTGACGGATTCTCCCAGCCAGATAACCATGTGAAACGTCTCAAAGGAGATAGGAATGCTCTATGGTTCGTTCTTGTAGTTCTTTTCCGAGACGTATATCCAACATCGCTGCAGGTTGTTCATAATGTCTTTAATTGTAAGGTACTTTCATAGCTTTCATACGTCTCCTCACCCTATCCGCAGGCAATCGTAACGACAATGGCCCAGAACTGGAATTTTGTTGCGGCGGCAACGACACTAATGGCACGACTACGTTTCAACATGTTCACCTCCATCCTGAGGCAAGACAGTACGTTTTATCTTCGGTGTGTCGGTTCGCTGGTATCTAAGACTAGTCATTAGTTGAATTCTTTGATGAGGCGGAACATAGTGTCAGTCTACAATCTTGTTCAATATTTATACTATGCTAATTGCATACCTTGGGTTCGTAGACCGGAAGTCTTGTTTCGAGCCTCAGTGAAGATCCTCAGAAAGTCAATGGGCTGGCAGGTATGGCTTTGTATGACTTTTTTTCCCTGTACTAATCTCTTGCGCATCGTCCAACAGGTATGATTCTCGCAACGTACGTCGACACATAATTAAGCACAGACTATAATTCAAATATCACTCAGCTTGTTGCAGTCTATATCGACGCTCGTTGTTGGGTATATTATTGGTTTGTCCTTCACGTGGAAGATCGGCCTTGTGGGTATTGGTAAATTATGTGTTGCTATTCGTAACGAAGTGCGACTGATGTTCCATGTACTAGCTTGTACTCCGTTAGTCATACTCTCAGGGTACATCCGACTTGTGAGTGCCACCTCAGACGTTGTAATTGTCGTCGAGTTCTTACTAGTTTGTAGCGTGTGGTAGTTGTGAAGGACAAGTACAACAAGAAGGCACACGAGGAGTCTGCCCAGTTGGCGTGTGAAGCTGCTGGTGCCATTCGAACGGTAGCCTCCTTGACGAGGGAAAGAGATTGTCTTCAGATGTACAGTCGCAGCTTGGAAAAACCCCTCCAGGTAGCCAACAAGACGGCAGTCTGGAGCAACATGATGTATGCATTTGCTCAGTCGGTTGCCTTCTGGGTCATTGCTCTAGTCTTCTGGTTCGGAGCTAGACTTGTGTCTGAATTGGAGATCACCTCGACAGAATTCTTCGTTGGTCTGATGGTATGTTTCAAGTATATCCTCGTTTTGTGTAGTAGTAACGATTGCTCCGCCCGCAGAGCACAACTTTTGCTGCTATCCAAGCTGGTAATATATTTCAGCATGCTCCTGATATGAGGTGTGGCATTTTAGATATATCCTGTATGCCGGTTGGCTTACTATCTCTCTAGCGAGGCCAAGGAAGCTTCCGAGGGTATCGTTCGGATATTTGACAGTATGCCGGAAATTGATGCACAATCTCCTGACGGGGAACAAGTCAAGCGGGAAGAAACTAAAGGACATATTCAGTTCGAAGGCGTTCACTTCAGGTAGGCAACCGTGATGCTATGTGGCTGGTTTCCTTCTAACGGTGTGGTCTTTGTGTTAGATATCCCACCCGACCCGGAGTCAGGGTCCTCAGGGACTTGAACCTTGATATTAAGCAAGGTACTTATGTCGCCCTCGTTGGCCAGAGCGGATGTGGTAAATCAACGACGTGGGTGTGGCCCCACTACTTCCATTTCGACATGCCTAATATTCTTATGTGAACAAGGATCCAGCTTATAGAGCGTTTCTACGACCCCTTGGCTGGCAGAGTAACGGTACGCAGCTTTCGTCGAGCGTAATGAGCGGGAAAAATGTTTATCAAGTTGCATTGCCTAGCTGGATGGAAAGGACATATCAGATCTCAATGTGGCGCAGTATCGGCAGCTTATTTCATTGGTGTCTCAAGAGCCGACGCTGTACTCTGGTAGGTTATAAATTGCTCCTCTTTTTGAGTATTTGCTCAACCCGGTGAAGGAACGGTTCGCTTCAATATCCTTCTTGGAGCCATCAAACCACCGGAAGATGTTACACAAGAGGAGATAGAGGATGCTTGTCGCAATGCCAACATTTTGGACTTCATTGAAAGCCTTCCCCAGTACGTCTCTACGCGACGTCTTTACCTGTTTCTGATTCATTGGATCCGTAGGAAATTCGAGACTGAGGTTGGCGGTAAAGGATCTCAGCTTTCAGGGGGCCAGAAACGTGTGTCGCTCACCAACTATGACTTGTTCTCGATTGACCAGTCTTCCTGAAAGAACGTATCGCCATTGCACGTGCTCTCCTTCGGGACCCAAAAGTGCTTCTGTTGGATGAAGCGACATCAGCACTTGACTCAAGCTCTGAAAAGGTCGTTCAGGCCGCGTTGGATCAAGCCGCCAAAGGGCGGACAACAATTGCCATTGCTCATCGGCTGTCGACGATCCAGAACGCCGACTGCATGTGAGTGATAGCAGAAGCCAATTGTTTTGCCCCTATCAATCGCTGATATGTTCTCAAGATATTTCATCAAAGATGGAGGTGTAAGCGAGTCCGGGACCCACGACCAACTGATTGCACAAAAAGGCGATTATTACGAGTTTGTGCAGATGCAAGCACTGAGCAAGAAGGTTTGAGTGTTACCATGTATTGTTACGATGCCATCAGGGAAAGAACAGTGTGAGATATCATGTTGCGGGGACTTGTTCTTGTATAACAATGGTTAGTTTTGTACAGCCTGTATTAATGCAACGAATTCTTGGATCGCAAAGTTACAAAACATCCTTATTAGAAAATGTCCAAAGCATTAAAGTTGTCCTGGTGATGAATGTGTTATTCTATACTGCACCACAGATAGTAGATTTCCACTATTTTTCCCACTCTGCTGCCGCTGCAAACACTGTTTCCCTCTCGTATAGTCATGCTGACTAGCCTATTTGTGTTACCCTTCGGATGGACTGCAACCCACATGCAAGTACTTGTATTCCCTCTTTCCCCTTTTTTCAACGTTGGATTCGAGGACGCGCCCGAGCGCTAACATCCTCATCAGGATTTGTTATCTCTTCAGGAAACTGGCTATCAATCGCTAGTCTGTTCTGAAACTTTTTCATCAAAGATGAAGGTGTAAATGAGTCCGGGACCCATGACCCACTGATTGCACAAAAAGGCGATTGCTATGAGTTTGTGCAGGTGCAACACTGAGCAAGAATGTTTGGAAATGACTTCATATCATTATATTCCTATTGGTATCAGAGGGGGGAGTAGTGGAACTGTTTGCATAGAGGTCGTGCTCTTATATACCAATTGTCAGTTTTGTACAGCATTTATTTACAACAAAATGGACGGAATTCATGTATCGAAGATAATGAATTACATATGGAACGAAGGCAACGGACTTCAATCAGCTTCAGACGTATTATTGTCACGACGATATCCCCGGAGTTTCACCACCTGCCTGACTGCCCTTGATGCTCCTCTGCCTCCTTTTGGGCACCTGTCGGCTTTGTTCATGCTTCTGTACTATATTTGCAGCGCTACTGAATGGCGAAGACTGGCACGGTGGTTGTACATGCACAGGGCAGTCACGAGACTAAAAAAGGCTGGCAGTTCAACGCGGAGATTCCTCTTTTGTCTTTATTCGACTTCCATCTAAACGCCATCATCATTTTGACCGTACTTACAAGGAGACCGCTTTGCCAATGGAGGACTGCTCCGGATCACGGAAAAATTCGAACGATGGATTCTTCTGTCCCTGAAGGCCTGGCGGCTATAAAAAAGTCAACAGGCATCTCGCTTCCCCACCTTTACTTCCTACCACCATGTTCTATCGCCTCTCATTACTTTTATTTGCTGCCTCACATGCAACAGCTCTATGGCCAATACCGCAGAGTATCACAACAGGCTCTACTCAGCTACAACTCTCTCCTTCATTTGATATCACGGTCTCCGGCATCCAATCTCCACCTAGTGACCTTCAGGATGCTATCTCGCGTACGAAACATTATCTGGCCAACGATAAGCTCCAACGTCTGGTAGAAGGGCGCGGAGCCTCTGACGCCCAGGCTATCAAGAGCGCCAGCCATCTCGCAAAGCTCAACCTTGTTTTCCAAGGAAAGAACGCGTCGAGTATTTCGGAGGAAGCGGTGGCGGACCTCGAAAGTCGCGTCGACAGCTATACTCTTACGGTTCCTGCTGACGGGGGAGAGGCCACCGTCACGGCCAATTCGACGTTGGGACTCTTCCGAGGGCTCACAACGTTCAGTCAGCTATGGTACGACTGGGAGGGTGTTACTTACACTCCCGAAGCACCACTTGACATTGCCGATGCTCCTGTTTATGTGAATACTAGTTCATTTCAGCAAACATTTTCTAACTCACACATCTTAGCCATACAGAGGATTCATGCTTGATACTGCAAGAAACTTGTGCGCTTAGATCCTTCTTCCATTCTTGTTCTGCGCTGATCATCAGTTTATCAGCTTCCCTGTCTCCGATATCAAGCGTACTCTGGATGCGATGAGCTGGGTCAAGATGAACACATTCCATTGGCATGTTGTAGACAGCCAGAGCTTCCCTCTTCAAGTTGCCGAGTTCCCCGATCTATCCACCAAGGGTGCCTACTCTTCCTCGTCCGTTTACAGTACTTCGGATATCAAAGACATTGTTGCGTACGCTGCTGCTGTGTGTATTGCCTGATGTGATTTACTCCACACTCTGATGATTACCTAGCGCGGTATCGACGTTATAGCTGAATTTGATACCCCCGGGCATACCGCCATCATTTCAGAGGCGTATCCTGATCACATTGCCTGCGCGGGCGCTACTCCGTGGGGGACCTATGCAAATGGTGCCCTTCATCGTTACCCTAGTTCTTGACAAAATTAACATTTGCCTAGAACCACCCGCTGGACAGCTCCGTATCGCTTCCAGCGCCACCGTCAATTTCACTACATCTCTGGTCTCTGCCATTTCCTCCATGTTTACCTCCAAGTATTTCTCGACTGGTGGCGATGAAATCAATGCCAACTGCTACACCGAGGATGCTGCGACGCAAGCTGACTTGTCAGCAAGTGGACAAACATTTACGCAAGCCCTATCTTCTTTCACTGAATCTACCCACAGCGCCTTGCGCGCTGCGGGAAAAACTCCCGTCGTGTGGGAAGAGATGGTTCTCGACTACAACGTCACGAGCCTTGGGAACGACACCGTGGTGATGGTATGGATTTCCTCTGACCACGTCGCGGCAGTCGCAGAGAAAGGGTATAAGCTCGTGCATGCAGCATCTGATTACTTCTACCTCGACTGTGGTGGTGGCGGCTGGGTTGGTGGATCTGTGAACGGGAATAGCTGGTGTGACCCGTTCAAGACGTGGCAAAAGGTAAGTTCGTTTCATCGACATCGTATAACCTTGTGCCCTTACCTTTACTTCCTTGTTAGGCGTACTCATTTGACCCTACTGCCAACTTGACAGAAGAGCAAAGTAAGCTGGTGTTGGGCGGTCAGCATCTCCTTTGGACAGAACAATCCTCGCCGTCGAATTTGGATCCGGTCGTCTGGCCTCGAGCTGGGGCATCTGCTGAGATCTTCTGGAGCGGTCCGGGACGGAATGGCACCGAAGCGCTTTCTAGGCTTCACGATGTTGCTTTCCGTTTCAACCAACGCGGTGTTGCGGCAATCGCTCTCCAGCCGTTATGGTGTGCCCTGAGGCCCGGTTCTTGTGATGCTTAATGCTTTTCCATATCTATACCTCTTAATGACCAAAATGAATGTTGTAAATGCACTAGCTATCTTCGTTGTCATTATTCCACCTGCCGATAAAATGTGTAGTTGTTCGTGGTGGTTACGACGTCTTACTTCAGATTGCTCCCTTATCTCCTCTTTCTCATTCTCTCACCACAGATGACGACAAGTATTTGACGTCAAGCTGCGATTATATCAACATTGAGATCAGGGACGGCCATTGAACTGGGTGCTGCATCAAGTCCAAAAGTAGCAATCACCGCCAAATCTTGGCAGGTCTTGTGACGCTTCACGTCATAGTTGTAGGTCCGTGTGTCTGCCAAAGGTGCTGCACAGATCTAGAGCGCAAAAAGACTTTATGTTGAATCATTATCTTGTGATAGTATTATGAGAGTTGCTCTGAAGTAGATCAGCGCTCCGATAAGAAGTCTATCCTGTATTCACCGAACTTGTGGCTCCTTGCAGTACACTCTCCTATTCCCGCTGAGTACTGTAGGTGGACAACTCACAAACATTAACAACGGAGGAGGATGACTTTTCATGATAGTAAGCGTGTCTGAAACATAAAAAGCCCCTTGATCTTCTTTTGCACCTCGCAGTCGACCGCCAAGCCAAGTCTTTTTTGTTGTCAAGTGGCAGACATTTTCCATGAAACCTTATAATGTGCCCTCTCACACCAGCGCCATGGTAATGTGGCTTCATGAAACTCAACGCCACAACAACGATTCAGCTTCCAGAAGTGATACATTGTATTGTGATATTAGGTGTACAGTGCAAAATCTATGAAACGATATCGATCGAATGAGTGTCTAAGTGAGAAATATTCGTCTACATGCAGTAGCATGATACGAGGGTCTAGGGTGTTCAATTTTACAATGAGAGTGTAACTAACAGGAGTTTGAGAGGGTCGATAACATTTGAATGGGTACTTTCACTGCAAGTGCTCGGGCTCGGATTCTGACATCGTGCTAGGAGTGGCGATACCCTTCTCCTCATCTACAACAGTAGGGATGCCCTTCTCTTCGCGAGAAGAAAGGCTGTCCTTTAGGACGTCTTCCTCCTGTGACCTGAAGATAAGACCTCTCCAAAACGCCACGACGGTGAGGCTAATGAGAGCAAACCAAGTGAAGACCATGAGAATGGTCATGATCATGTGGACAATGTAGAGACCTTCGATGTCGAAGATATCACCCAAGAGACGGGTAGTCGCGATCCAGCCAACATTAGGGAATGTCAGGGCCCAACCTTTTTTGGGGGGGTGACGGTGAGTGACCTGGTGTAGGTGTAAACAACACACGACTTACATCCTAGGATCTCGTTGAGGTGCTTGTGAAGCTTGAACCAGTACGGAAGAATGCCGAAAATGAAGAAAAAGACGGCGAGTCCGTAGAGCAGCAAGCCTGCAAGGATGCTTCCGGCGTACCATATTTCGCCCACGTTCTCAGAGACGTGTCCATGCACAGGAAGGCTTCAAGTCGGGTTAGAAAGCGAGTCGATGAGGGAGAGATGAGTCAGCTTACATTTCCCTGGCATGGTCTGCCAGGTTGATCAACGCCAGCGCCGTGAATCCGGGAGGACCACAGGCAACAAACGCTCCGTTGGCTTGGTGTCCTTCTAAGAAGCCAGTCTAATATATGTGTGAGAATGGATAATACGGATCCATAAGGCACGGGCCAGACTTACGGTCATGACTCTGAGAAAAACAGGATCAGATGTGCAATAAGTAATGAAAAAATTTACCCACCGAATAACGTAGATGCAGAGATAGAAGAAGGTCATGAAGAAGCCGAGACCTAAAGAGTGTTGTTCATATCAGGTTTGGGGGTCTTTTTGGAACGGACTGACCTTGGAAGAAATAACCGACGAGAAGCACGCCCAATGCTTTTGAATCGGTCGGATCCATCACCCTCAAAACATTGAATGAGACGACGCCAACCAACATCTATACCATTCATCAGACGACAGACAGCTTTTCGCAGGGTAAAACTTTACCATAGGAAAGATCTATGATTGAATCAGCAAACAGGTGCATTAAGGTCAGGAAGTGCTTACCAGGAAGGCATATGCAGGCGTGAAATGGTTCAGATCGTGGGGCTTGTTGAACCATATGAGGATCATTGGGAAACAAGTCAACAAGGCAAAGATAATATAAACCCTGTAGTGAAATGTAGGCAGGGTAGCGAGCACATGGAGGATCACTCACCAGAACAGTGCGTAAACGAACCCAGGGTGCACAAACCCCAAAGGAACTGCATAATTGATGGTACCAATGATAATAGTAGCAAAAGAGAGTACCTATTAAAGCGATGAGAATCTGGGACTGAAACTATAAGGAAAGACGACAAACAATCAAGGGGACAAAAACGCCTTTGACAGGATCCTGTAGTAGTCGCCATGCTTGGCGAGGATACACTGATGAGTTACGTGTTGTGAGTAACAAAAATCATCCGGGGATAGATAAGACGCACGGATAGCTTGTAGTAAAAGAGTGACGGAGTTGAAAACAAAAAGAATCATGTTTATGAAGTAGAATACTGTCTCCACTGTTGTCAGGGCACTGGTATGGTGCTTCAGACCGGCGAGGGTGACATAGACCGCGCCTGTGCCCATGCCAATCGGGAACTAGAGTCGTCGATCAGAACCTGTGTCATGAAAAATGCTTCGAAGCAAGATACTTACCGCCTGCCAGGACCAGCCATGAATGCGACGAGCGATGGCGCTGACAGTAGGTCGAGTGGCACTCCCAGGAGCATTGCCACCGATCTCAGATTGGGAGGAATCCAGCATCACGAAGACAGAAGTGCTGGGAGGGGGGAAGAGTCGGCCTGAACAAAAGTCTATAGTCTAGGAGAAAGAGAAAGAGAAAGGGTGAAAGGTAAGAGATGAGGGGCGCTTTTTTAGCGCGAAGAAGAAATTTGAACAAGTGGTGGAAAGGAAGCGAGGCCAGCTAGGGTAGGCAGTGCACTTGGCTCGGCTTTTAATGATTACAGGGATTAGGAGCCACTCGAAAACACGCAAATCAGGATGGATCTGCTGCGCGTTGCCATTGAAAAAGATAAATTGCACCTCTTTTATACTTCATGCACTTTGTCCGTTCGCATGGTCATTGTACATTACGAAATCGGAAAACAGGTCAGGACGCAGTTCCGAGTCTGTGAGATTTCGAAGCTCGACGCGTTGGCGGGTGCACAAGGACAGCGACCAGGCTTGGCTACTTGGCGTTCTGAAAATAGGTCCCGTCGCTTTTCTTGGCTCTGGTGATCTCCGTTTCCGCGTATTGTAGATCCCGTACGTCGCTGTGGATACAGCCATTGAGCTCAAAAGCTTCAAGTCTTGGAAGTTGAGGCCCATCAGCAACAGTCTGAAGTCCAGTAGTTCATCTAAACGAGTGAAGCTTAGTATTGAAGACGAACGCGAGGAGCGATAGGCATCAGGAATCTGATATGCTTTCATAATTGACCTTTCTCATAAATCTCGATGTACCAATCGATCACCGCATCTATGTAGAACCACGCGTGTAAGTAATAATGGCCGGATAATTTTCTCAGGCAAACGCGTAAGCTTGAGTAAGTCGCCAAGACTCGGGAGTGTATTTCTTGCTTGAGCGGACCAGACCGGTGTAATATCCACCTATAATACGTACAACGTTATTCAGAAAGGGTCAACTGTATACCTCCGGCCTGCGGCCCGCTTCCATTAATGTCCATATGTTGCCTTCAACTTTGCTTTGACATATTCTCCGGCAGTTATCACTTCGTACTTCATAGGGCGTTCAGTAGATACGCAGCTATGTATGGGCTGAAGGGGGTCGCCGACGCCGAGTGAGGTTTCTAGCACGTCCGAGAAGGAAGAACACCGTACCTCTAGTTTAACACCGTAGTCTGTTCCGAAAAAAAGAGGGATGGAATAACGACGAACGCCACTTCGATTGATTGCACGATGGACCGTCGACTTGAACACATCATCTAGAATGTCATTAGAGAGGGGCGGGGTCAATAAAAAGTGAACCGACTCGTCCAGCGAGCTAATTGGTCGCCAAGGCTGCAATACCTGATTGGAATGATAGTCGCGAATACACAACTGCGCTCACTTAATGACCATAGTTCCTACGAGCCAAATGTCAGCAGCTTCTCATAACATAAGATACCCCTGGGACGTTACCTGGAACGGGAGGGGCATCTATCCATTCCTTGTTTGAGTTCAATACCTGTAGCGCCTGGATTCCCGGTTCTTGCCACAAGATAGTAAAGCACTGACATCGGACAGGTATCGGACAAGAGGTCTTATTGGAGCAAGCCAGTTCTCACCTCCCAACTGAACCGGGCATTAGCGAAACCGGAAATAAGAAAATTTCGCGAAGCTAGCTCACTCAGTGTGCGCTCCAATGCCAAGAACTCGCCCGTCAACCGGGCCCGTCTGCGGAGGATAATAAAGCATCCTCATTAGCGCTGCTGAATGCCGTGTCTATTAAATTGAACAGTTGCAGCGGTCAAATGTGGCGGAAGTATGTTTTCAAATCTACCTTGTCCTCGAAAAAGTTCTCAGGCAATTCAAGCGCCAGAGCGAAAAGAGGAAACAGTTTTTTCCCTAGGTTTACAGCAGCATGACTAAAGCACCCTGTAAAAATTAAAGTTTCCGAGAGGAGAGTGAGAACTCAACTAGTACTGCAACGCTGCTCGGTGAAACTCGGGGAGCTGCGAAGGCCATACATTCGCGCCGGCCATGACACCATCCTCCGATAAATCATCTTGGCCCTGCGGCTGTGGCTCAACTGCCTCCAAACCGAACTCGAAGCCTTCTTGAAGGTCGCCGTCGTTGTCGGGGTCATTGTTTCCGCTAAGAAGAGGAGAGTACCCTTTGAAATTAGGTGATTTCTTATTTTCAATCTGTACTCTGGATAAGAGAGCGGTCCGAAAGCGAGATTACATGCGACTGGCCATCATCTTGTCCTCAAGCGGCAATGAAAAGAAATCTTTGGAACGGTCTACAGCTTCCTGGATTATATTCTCTGATATACCATGGTTCGTTACTAGAATCTGACATTCAGAGAGGATGTAACAGAGTAGTCATACACGCGTACCGTAGAAGAAACCGACGTTAACACACGCAGCCCGTACTTTATCCGCCAGCGCCTTCTTGCTTTCTGGGTTCTCGTTCGAGATCATCGCCAGGTCGCTGCCAAGCTATCAGACTGCGAGTATCCCGTTGGAACGACCATCCTACATCACAGGAATTTCTTGAAACGATGTGTTGCCTTCGTCAATGGATGCCAAGAGCGTCATTTCGGCCAGATAATGGCAAATTAACAGTTTATGAAGTAACAGTGACTGCTAGTAACAGAGCCACTCGAAGGGGCACATTCAATGCTCGCCTAGAAAAGGCAATCGCTTATGTACAAATCCGATACCGCCCGTACAGCATCGCAGCTTGCTGATATCCACTATGGCGACGAAGTAAGTGTCAGTCTCATCTCTCGGAAAAAACATATTCGACAACCGATTCTAGGACGTTGGCTACCTGTATCTTCTGCAAGATCATCAAAGGTGAGTACTGGGGCAGTCACATATCTCCTCGACACTGATGCTGTACTAGGTGAAATTCCGAGTCTCAAGCTCCTTGAGACAGATCTATCGTTCGTTCAATTCTCGTAGTCTCGTTTCGTACTATCTATATCTTCTACTGATCACTAGGTATGCTTTCTTGGACATCGGACCTCTGTCGAAAGGTCATGCCCTCGTTATTCCCAAGTGTGCGTGTAGACCCGTCCGTGTACTTAAAGTTATCAGATATCTAATTGGGGCCTCCTAGATCACGCAGAGAAGCTGCACCAACTTCCCGATGAGCATCTTACTGACATCCTGCCGATCGCTAAGCGAATCGCCATTGCCCAAGGTGATGAGAACTATAACATTCTCCAAAATAACGGGCGTGTTGCTCACCAGGTTTGATTTAATTCATTATACATGCGAAACCATCCATAATGAAGTCTAACTGACAGGTAGTCGACCACGTTCATTTCCACGTCATTCCCAAGCCAAACGATAAGGAAGGCTTGGTGATAGGCTGGCCCACACAGCAGATTGACAAGGCCGAACTAACCAAGATCTTTGAGGAGCTTAAGGAGAAACTTTGAAGTGAAACAACGATGAAAAGCAAATGTACGATTAGATGTAATACAATTGACTCAATCGAAGCATCAAATCACCAAGAAATACAGTACTGCTACTACATACTGAGTCCACCTCGCTCCCTTTCAGTTCTATCGCACGGTATACATCTGCACCACGAGGTCTTTAGATACATCAGCACCAGTAGAATCCTGTTTCACGTAGTGAATCTCGATTTCCAGCTCCCTTGAGTTACTTTCGCTCTTGCGACAATAGAAGTTTCCTCGGACCTGAGAACCTGAGGTACCCGTGAGTCAACTAGGCATTTAGAGCGCAGAAAACACGGACCTTCTTCCACAACGATAGGCTCCCTCAGCAAGAAAAGTGTCTGTTTCCAGTGTGTAGGAATACTCTGGGGCCCGGTGCTGAAACTCGTAACCTTTTCTCTGTCTGCCCCTTGGCTTGGCCTCCGTTGCGGCGGAGGTTTCCCGCCCACCGGCCAGACCTCGGCTAAAACAGCCTCGTCCTCTTTGACCACTTTCACTTGCGTACTCGGGGAAACGGGTTTTCCTGTTTTCGTAAAGAATGTATCAAAGTAGAGCACAAACGCCGTTACTTTAGTCCGCCGATCCGCTCTAGATACGAGCGTGAACGGAGATGAAAAGTTGAGCTGCCGTGTGGAAATGTTCCCAAGATAAAGGTCCTTTATCGTGTATGGAGTGCTGATAATTGTATTTGGGCCAACGACATCAATGATAGCTTCATCGTACATATCATCAGCCATTGTGGATAAATCAAAACCTGTGGGGCTTGAGTAAACCCTTTACGAACGGGCGCTGAACATGCTCTCACCGTAAACGTCATTCCAAAAAGTGACACGATCTTTCAGGATCTCGCCGGCGTCGCAGAGTCCGAGCATCATCTTACACTGACTAGGGGCCATGATACCACCGGGACGTAAGAAACGATCACGAGCACTCAGAACAGAATCAAGCATCGATTCATACAGCAAGGCGTATCCCATCCACTCGGAGATTATGATATCGACCTTCTCCGGGATTGTGAGGTCCTCAATCTTCCCGCGGATGACAGTGATGATGTCCTCCATTCCGTTCACCTTGACAATTTTTTCTGCTTTTTCCGCAATATCGCTAGCATCGACGGCATACACTCTTTTCGCACCTCCACGCGCAGCGAAGAGTGACAGTATACCGGTCCCGCAGCCGACATCAAGAACCACGGCGTCTTGGAAGACGCTGGGATTCGTCAGGATGAATTCGGCGTATGTCGATGTCCGAACTTTGTCTTGAATCATGATAGCGTGTATATCTATGAAGATGATCAGATTTCCATGCGGTATCTGTGTGAGACAGCACGTACCATTCGCACCGTAGCTTTCGAAGTAGTGGGTATCATCGTCACGAGGTCGGGGCTCTGATGTACTAGGCTCATCGACAAGACTGGAAAGATCCAATTTCTTAGAGATGAGAGTTCGGTACTCGTGGAACTCTTGCTGCGTACGGGCCAGCCTTTTCTCCAGCGCCAAGATTCGCTTACTAGGATCAGAGGTATCTTCATCATCCGAGTCAGACCAGTCATCATCTGCCTGAAGCTCTGAAAATGTTACCGTTATTGTGGGGAAACAGATAAAGGGACCGCAGCACGCACGCAGTAATGGATCGTCCTCGAGCACCGGGATCAAGTATTGATCTGACTCGAAAAAAGACTCCGTCCCGGTAAGTGCAGCAACCTCTGCCGCAGAGATTTTCTGAATATCTAGTGAGTCACACAGTAGATTCAGCAAGCGCAGCAGCCGACCTGTTTTCGAATGTAGTTGATGAGCTTGATACGACCATGCGTGTCTAGTGCTTCTGGACATAAGTATTCGCATTTCTGACATAGAAAGAAATCAAAAAACATACATAGTTTTGCACAGGTTTCGCTCAATTCAAACCCGTACGTGGCATTGTCGTATTTGAGCGCTTCTTCGACGCTGGGAAAAGATCTATCCTCGAATAGAGACCGACACGGTTGGCGAGCAGAATCAGATACCCAATCGTCCCACGTCTCGTCTTCATCGTCTTCATCGCTGCTGGACTGGCTAGGACCATCTTCATCAATGACATCGGCGACGGGAAGACGCAAACTCATGTCTGAGGCAAAAAGTTCGTCGGTGGGAGGAAAGTCCAAATTGGGTAACCGGCCCGATTTGGTTGATCGTGATGATATCTATTTTTATCCTCCCGGTTAGTTGGATTTGCATCGGTCGTTGCCTCGTAAAGATTGTGGGTGTAGAGGACTTATCATTCTATTCAAGTATTTAACCCATATATTCGAACATATTTTCAGTGGACTGCTTCTGAGATATGAAAGGTCGGTCGACAGCTTTTGTTTGGACTCTGTTATGATCAAGGCTATAGGAATACCCTCAGTTTAGGCTGCGCCATCGCTTTAATTTAAAATTGAATGTTTGCTCTCTCCGGTGACTATCAGGAACAACAAAAACACCCATGTGCGTGTGAATATAGCTCTGACTCACGCCCTAGGCCTAGCGCCTTGTGGTGGATAAGTATAAAAGAACTTGCAGTCCCGTCGCTCAGAGTTGGCTGCCAATTCAAAACACACTGCAATGGCAGAAACACCACATCCATCCACGTCTACTACCACTTTACAGTCGACTACTACTGTCACGTCGACCTCCCCATTAAACCCTCCTCCTGGTCCAAAGAAAGATTACGCCGCTGCATTTGGGTCTTTGCAGTCGAGATATGGAACGGGCGGTTTTGTTCCTAACCCTAAACCCACGAGGTCTAAGCCCATTTCTGCTGCCCCTGCGATACCGGAAGGTACAGCCGCGGCATCGAGCTCCACTCCCGATCGTGGGATAGACTCGGGCGGGGTGCCAAGTGATCAGGCTGGAGAGGGCCAGAAATCAAAGAAGAAGAAGTCGGTTCTTTCTCTATTCAAACGTAGGTCTTTATGTATGTTGGCCGGGATTCTCTGAAGTTCATCGACGACCAGGAAAATAGAAAGCGCCGACCTGTAGAATCTCTACGACGCTTATGATTTTTTGGGCATCTGTAATTTCAGTGTCAGTTTTTCAACTTTTTGGCTATTGCGCTCGGCTCAGTTATGCTTTTAGTTTTTCTTCTCATGAAATAATGATACTAGGGAACTACAAATATTTAAACAAGGAGTAAACTCGAGTTTGGGCTTTCAGTAACTCGTTCGGTCGGCCGTTTTCATATTGATAGCGACCGAACTTGCATGTAGTATAATAATACACGAGAAATTGCATGACTCCTGCATGGAATAGTCCTTCATTAAATTTATTAGTACGAAATACATGCGCGTGAAGAGCTTTACGATTCATACAATGGCTCCTCGGTTGCGCATCTTTCGAAGCTGACTCACTGATCCCCAACTGATACACATCTACCTGGCAGACCATGGGTCAAGGGCTAACGAAAGTTGAGCATATGGACGATGGCGTCATGGTGTTTTCGTCGGCGCGGATATCGTGCCGCGGAATGTGCGCGCTAGCTAGCTATCCGTACAGAAATGAATTCTCAGCATAGAGAACATACCCTGTACCCTGGCACAAATAGACCGCAGCAATCTGGTCTTAAACTAGGTCAGCAGAGTCCGAGTCATAAGGTTTGCTGCGAGCGGAACCGTACAAAACACGCGGTTTGATTCTATGACTCGACAATGAAATGGAATGCGCAAGCGCTGGAGCACGTATATAAAAGTGAGAATTGTCGTATAATTAAATAAGTGAGCAAGAGCTTCACCACAAACCACTTTATTCATCCGATTCGCTCCCCAGTCTCATACGCGACGATGTCGAACCACTCTGACTCCACCACCTGCCTCATCCCCAAAGAGGATGCCTCGTCTATAAAGGGAGAAACGAAGTCAACCACATTGTTTTCGTCGCTGTTCAAGAAAAGCACCGAATCTGGTTTGTCTCGCGTCTCTTCCTGCCGTGTTTACGTTCTCTAAACGGGGACGCAGATACTAGCAAAGACAATAGCAAGGACACCGCCCCGTCACTTGACAAGGCGTCAGATTTTAAAGATCAAGCTCGTCAGAATGGATGGGCCGCACCTACGGCAACGCGTCCATCCTTGGGATGAGAGTCCGTTTAAATAAGGGGCGACGGATAGGAAAGATATAATGTCCTGTTTGTGGTCGTAAGTGGGGAAAGATATGCAAGAAGTACATTGCCATGAGATTATTGAAATTATATACTGTACCGTTGGAATACACATTTTACCCAGACTCATCGCCCAGAACTGTGACCGATAGCAACGATTTGCACGAGACGCGACTGTTTCTTGATATATGCTTCTATCCTATTAGGAATAGGACCACCGTCGACATAAGGTTATTACAATATTATTGCCTTTGGAGCGACACAGTCCCAGAATTAAGCGCTTTATGGCGTAGTGTCTGGCAATTGCTCCTCAATGATAGACAAAGCGCAATGAGATTCCTAGTTTAACCACTCAAAAGCGGGAGCCCTTAGTGTGAGCATCATTTATCGTAGATGTACAAGCCTCGTTTGCTTAGACAGGGTTATAGAGAAGAGGCTATCGATTATTTCATCGTCAACTAGACCCAGAGGGAAAAGGTTCCGGAGATTGGGGCTTGCAAGATAACGGTTTGACCTAAGGATCAGTGCGAAGAATAGGTTGAATGATGTGATGTCGTACTCACTAAACGGAAATCTGTTGGAAAATGATTCAGTTGAATGTATGTGACAGAGCCAAGCGCTTCCGAACGCGGGCCGCCCGGAAAGGCAAAATAATATTTTAATGTAAAATTATTTGCTTTGAAAACCGCCCGGAAGATCGTCACACATGTGACACTCACTCCGCTTCACTTTGTACCACCTCGTCAGCGTCAAGTTTTGAGCTAGAGGCCATCTGAAACGTAATAATGGGGCCCACAAGTACGAGGCGAGCAGTGGTTGATGGTGCGGTGGTGATCTCTGGGTGTTTATTGTTGCTGACCTACGGATTAAATAGTGGCCATGTTCGTGGTAACTCAAGTACGGTTTTCTCGAAACATTTTAATGGAACATTCCCTTACGGCTTTTTCGCCAGGTAGCATTGTATTATACAATGAAGGTGTGAGCTCTATGCTACAACCCTTAGAGACTGGTTGACTGACACAGAATGCAAGTGGGTGCTAGACGCATACGTGCCTTCGAACAAGGAGACCAAGGTAAAGGGAAAGCAGATGGAGGTACTGAAGAGATTGGGTCACGAAGAGCTTGTGTTGGACGAATATGAGCGTACGTGGTGCGACTGCTGCTCAACCTTCAGGTTCACTTATGTCGGAACATACAGGAACTCTGGCCAATGAAATCATTCATCCAGATGATATTCCCGTTCGTTTCTCAGGCGCGTTTTGGCGATATTCCCCACCGTTACGACTACTTATATACCTCCAGATATCGGTGGACTGGAACCAATAATATCTTCCCTCCGCGAATCCGTCATATACCCCCTCATATATCCTGATTTATTCACGACTTCGTCTTCCCTACTTGGTGCACCGAGAGGTGTGTTGCTATATGGGCCACCAGGATGCGGGAAAACTATGCTTGCAAAAGCCATGGCCAAAGAAACCAAGGCTACCTTTATCAACATTTCCGCGTCAGTTCTGACCAACAAATGGTTCGGAGAATCGAACAAACTTGTTGCGGGATTGTTTGGGCTTGCCCGAAAAACGCAACCCGCAATAATATTTATCGACGAAATTGATTCCTTTTTGAGGGAACGAGCTTCGAATGATCACGAAGTAACAGCGATGATGAAGGCTGAGTTCATGACGTACTTCTTTCCAATATTCATATACGCGCCATACGGGCTGATGAACATATTCTAGCTTGTGGGACGGTCTCACATCTGGAACGGATCGTATACTAGTGCTGGGTGCAACCAACAGACCGAATGATATTGACCCCGCGTTTCTACGGCGTATGCCCAAGAAGTTCGCAGTACCGAGGCCAGATAGGGAGCAACGGCTAAATATACTCAAACTAGTGCGTAGCCTTGAGTTTATCCCAGCATCAATGACTTAATAGCATCCTAGATGCTGAAAGACACCAGCCTGGCACCTAATTTCCCTCTGAGTCTCCTCGCCGAAAAGGCAGAAAACTTATCAGGGTCAGACCTCAAGGAAGTGTGCCGCAATGCGGCTATGATGCCTGTGAGAGAGTACTTGAAAGAACATGCCGGTAAAGATGGGGATCTTGCGAAGGCCCAGATTGAGGTGAGCATGATAATTGCCATGTTCGAGGCTAGTTCTGACTACTATGATCTAGGGTTTTGATATCCGACCTCTGCAAATTGAGGATTTCTTTGAGGGTGAGATGATGATAACGCAGCCGGTTGATTGATGATACGTTCTGGGACGGACCATTTATTTATTCGATAGAGCGTTAGGCATTACTATATAATAAATAGATATCCGTGTATCTTGTACATGTATACAAATCTTGTAATTCACCCTGTTCACGTTACGCTTCGACGCTCAGCTCTTAAGTAAACCATGTCATGTCATACTCCATAAAGAGTGGATGCTATTATGATAAATACTTTGTCCACAATGCCAGAACGATATTGTACAGATGATCTGTGCTAGTATGAGGGTAAAACAATAAACTGAGGGTAAACACGATAAACTCGAAAAGCAGTAACGACGGTCATGATATACTTGGGAAGATTATTCGTAGAAGGTTAGATGGTATTACGTCCGAAACCGAAACGTGAAGGTCCAGGATCCGGCATGAAGGTGTACACTACGCGAGAGGTCCAAGTATGCACATGTAGCGGACAAATTTTTGAAATTTAAGCAGCGTTTATAGCCAGCTCGATCGGACAGTTGGCACTGGTAACTTGCGTCGACGTTGAGCGCGATCCAATGAGACCTACGATGTCCATCTCTATAATAAGCTTAAACTTGACCGCTACAGATGATTGATTTGTCAGAGATGCTCTGGTTCAGCATGTAGAGGGTACTCACAATCACGGACACCACTCTGCGTGGCAGCGACATTCTTGCAACCGTCATACCAGTTGACCCCTTGGGAGTAAGGTGAGAAGCTGAACTTTGTAGGGAACTTCAATTTCGCTTACAGGTTGCATCCGAATCATTCGAGGCGACATAGGAGAAATTCAGGGGGAGGAGAAATTCTGGGAAGGCCTTTGCAGGCACGGTCTTATGGCCTATGCTGCCTGTCGCAATTTGCCTGCTTGTATCTAGGTCGTAAAGATAGCCCTTGATATTACTGAATGTCAGAGGTAGGATATTGCTCGCTGTGTTAAGCTGCAGATCGGCGTATGCAGGGAAAGAGAAGTTGGCTGGTGACCGATTGAAGTAGGTTGGTACAGCATTTTTCCAGTCGCCGGTAGCATTGGCGAGAGGATTGTCGCTGCTAATCGAAACACTCGGCACCCGTGGTACCATGACAGCCAGAAGTATACCGACGCTGCAAAAGGTGAGGGAAAGAATGGACACGAAGCAGATGCGAAACGCACACAACTGCAGTACCAAAGAAGACGAATACTGTCATTCGTCTGGTGAACCACTTGCCGCACATTCCACGTTCGCCTCGCTTCCATGCGACCCACTTTCCCTGACGGCTCTCACTCTTCCTTTCCCGCTTGCCGGCTTTGGTCATATCTCGCAACTCATCACGCTGCCATTCTGGTCCTAACGCAGGCACTGTCACCAGCTCAACGGGGCCTATTGTGCTTCCATTGTCTTCCTTCAACTTCGGCGTCAATGGCGGCAGAGGTTGATACCTAGAACGAAATCAATAATGAATGAACAGAAGAGTAGGCCAATACTTACCCATTATTAGTATTTCCGCCCAAGGCAGAGCTATACCTGGGTCCTGCATTGTTGAAGTCGGCATAGATATCAAAGCCCTCGTTGCCCTGCTCCTCGTCCTGACCACCTTTCAACGGCTCTTCCCTCCCAGCAAAGAAAAAGGAATTGCGATTATAACCAGCGGTTCCGTAGTTATCTAGATGCCGTGACGCACGGTCTGGATTGAAAAAAGAGGAAGCATCGTCTCGTGGAGTTCTTTGTGAGCCGTAATTGGGGTCTGTAGGCGACGAGTAGTCGACATTCAAGGCATCTGTCGAGTTCTTACGACCGTAGAAAGACGAGACGGTAGATTTTCTGTCGGGATCCATGGCAGTCGAACGGAGAGTTCGCAACCCTGCACCGCCACCCACATCGTGATGGTCACGTCACGCATACAGTGAGAGTTTTCGTCGGGAAGGCGCAATTACTCCCTGTTTGGGTACGCTTATCCCGACTATTATCCAAATCTGGCGTGGCTGCGCCGAGCTGACCGATGAATCATTTTCCAAGGCAACCACGCAACAAACCATCTCTTCACCGTACCACGATGTCCCACGAGCCTTCCTTTCGTCCCGCGACGACAGCCTCAAGCAATATGCGACGGCGATCTGGTGCATATCCGGAAAGTGATGCGAGAAATTGTGATGCGAGCGATGACAGGACCATGTTGGCACGTCGTCGTCGAGCTGTATCGCCACCATTACCGCCATTGCCGACGAAGACGACGCCGCAATATTCCCAGACCTCCTGTGCATCGCCTATGGATACTATTCCCTTGACGCCTCGCCTAGAAGACTGTGGTGTTCGCCGCGCCTCGACTACCTGGTCGTCGCAGACCCTTGTTGCTGATAAACATCCAAGATATGCTTCTTCGTCTCGGTCGTCCTCATTTCGTTCTACGCTATCTCGGGGCATGAGCTTCATCTCATTTCGCCCTCCCTCGTTCATCTCATTACCCTTTTCTCGCCATTCGGATCCTGAAACGAATACGCTGTTCTCTATCCGCAGTCACACAAGCTCTTCCATTGACTCAGGGCGCGAATCACTGGTTTTCGGGATCGGAACAACCGAGAAGCTCACACATAAATGGCCTCGGCCACAGTCCCTAAGAGCGAAGCCCGAGACCCAACGGCATAGCGCGACAGGTACTACATTGTCTCATGAAGCTGTATCTGCCCTGTTGGAAGGACAGGGCCTGGGTATGGATAAAGCTCGCCAGTGGCCGTGTTTCAAATGGTGCTTGCTGTTATCGGAGATCACCGTCTTTCTATACGGTGCTGTCGCCATGATTTACGTTCTATCAATTTGGTTCCGAAGTGAGTCTTTCTTCTTTCTGACTAGTAATGAATACATATCTAACTCGTGTTAACAGCTTCGGATCTTGCGGACGTGATGTATGTTGCAGACTACGATATTCTCATCTTAATCACGCTAGCGGCGTCTATACTACTTCTCACTGCCATGGTTGGACTAACAGGAGCCTTGTTGAATTCTCGACCTATCCTTGCGATGTACACACTACTTCTGTGGCCAGCCCTCATCGCCATGCTTGCTGTCGGATACACTGGTTTCAAGCGCGCTACCCTCTCTCTGGATCGCAAGCTTAACTTCTCTTGGAGTCAGTATTACACACCGTTGGGACGTCTATTGATACAGAACTCTCTACGCTGCTGCGGGTTCTACAGCCCTCTCCATGAGGCTGCTCCTAGCCATAGATGTTATTCTAGGACGCCCTTACCAGGGTGCAAAGGGAAGCTGTATCGTTTCGAACACAGCAATCTAGGCACCATATGGGGCGCGACATTTGCCCTTGTCTTCTTGCATCTGATCAATATAGCGGTAGCGCTTCTTTGTTCAAATCATGTTACGAAGACATTTGGGAAGGGTGTAACGCCGAGGCTGTATCGGTTGACTGCATTGGATGTACAGGCTGATGCGCAGAAGTTGTCGAAAGTTGTCAGACCAGAGACGTCAAGAGCGACTTCAAGCGGGATGTTTAGGGAAGACAGAAACGATATATTCATATTGAGAAATACATGTCAGTAAGTAATAAGATGACATGTCTCTAATGTAGTAGGTACGATGTTATATTTTTCAGGTCCACCGACGATTAACAAATACTACAGTTATTCACCGGTCACTTAGACCCCAAAATTTGATTGATGGCTGGAATATTTTTTTCGCATAATGGCTAAAACTTTTTGTATCCAATGTATACTACTACAATCTATTGAGGTTGAAAAAAATTGCCAAAGCTATATGTAGAGAAATGGTTGCTACAGAAGATGGGTTGGGTGATGGTCCAGAAAAGGCAATCCCGGTCAGCTTAGACCCCAGTCCAAAATCGGGCCACATCATGTCTCTTCATATGTATCATCATTATTTAAGCTGCTATAGTTGTAGAACTGCTCTGGAAACTCACTGGGGGTTGGAATATGTTTTTTATGGTTTGATACTATTAACATTTGTATCATGTGATATATCCTAATAAAGAAATTTATATTGATTGAAGCGAGAAGGCCTCAGAACATGGTGAAACACTACATGAAATGAAGACCAAGGGTCAAGACAGTAACTATATATTATATCTTATTTACAAGAATTTAATGAACCTTGGAAAATGGATGGAGGAAGAGGAGGAGCCAGGGTCTAAGATGACCGGGAGGGGGGTCTAAGTGACCGGTGACCGGTGATGATTGTACATGTTGTCATCTCACAATTTCAAGCGGATGGTCAAAAAAGAAAAGCATAATGAAGCCCTCGGTAATGGTTAATGCACCCTCTGATTACAGTCTTCCAATGGAGGTCCTATAAACGAGTTAACTTCTTCTCATCCACATTCTGTGTTGCTAACGGGTGCGCACTGACCTTCTTCATCCGATTTCTCTGCCTGCATGCGTTTCTCGGTATGAGGCACCAAAGCCAAGGCCGGTACCTGAACCCAGTATGCGCGAAGTTCATCCTGATGCCCGGTAGGAATAGAATCCAGGTTCCTTTCATCCGTTTTTTCCACGATGTGTATCGGCATGACCGTCTCATGTGGGTCTATCGTCCTTGGGGGTGTCCGGGGACGGCGGTAGAGAAAGAAGTATGCGAAGACGATGCACATTATAATCACAACAATGGCAACTAGGCAAAGACAGGTTGAGTAGTGGTAATTTAGACGGAGCCAGGAATGAGCATACAGATCACAACAATTAAGAGGACAGTGACATCATTGTCGAAAGATGGCTCGCGTTTCAAGAGGAGGGAAGGCATCGCAAGTGAGATACAGTAGATGCCC
The DNA here is from genome assembly GCA_030435655.1 of Armillaria novae-zelandiae. Taxonomy (NCBI): domain Eukaryota; kingdom Fungi; phylum Basidiomycota; class Agaricomycetes; order Agaricales; family Physalacriaceae; genus Armillaria; species Armillaria novae-zelandiae. The sequence goes on from JAUEPR010000118.1 coordinate 76,761, forward strand.
CAGCGGATCGCAATTTATACGACGACCAAGCATTGGCGCTAGGCTTAGACCATATCACAGGAGGATAGCATGATTAGTCAATCTTCTATTTAAATGCTTCGATCCGCTATCAACGCCATTTATGGTTCACTCCAAACACTGTAAATGATTTATATGCTCTGGGCTTTCGAAACATCAGATCAGAACATCAACACATTCAACAGCAAAAGCTGTTATACAGCTTTTGTCACAGGGAACAACATTTGTACGACCCTTCGTCATTATGAATGTGTGCATCTTTTTATAGCTAACGGGATGAGTTCCAATGAGTAAAACTATATGCCAAGTGTACAATACATGAAGTGATGTTGTAATTGATTAATTAGATGAACTTGATTGTATCATAGAAGGTCACGCGTTCAATTCTTTGCGACAATACGGCCGTGATTAGAATATCGCTGATCTACCGGTCTTGGAGGCGCGAGGAAGCCTGGAAGAGAGGGTCGGTAAATTTCGCCAGACAGATAGAAACTCCTTACCGTTCGAAGTTGGTATGACGGTATCATGTAACGAACACTGCTTGTCTAGTTTCGGCGATGGGGTTCGAGTAATAGTAAGGCCACTTTCAATTGCTCCATAATTGACATGCGCACGGTGACCTAGGACAAGACCTATCAGTTCGTGGCTCGAACAGTTTTAACGCAAAGTCCACCTTGCAATCGCTGACGTTCGTACAACTTCAACGTTATCCATCTATCCCAAAGCGCCAGGGCGTAAAAAACGAGCAGCAGACAAATAATTATGATGCCATCTAAGTGACAGAAATTGAGCCAATACTCAGAGAAGTGGAAGACTGACAAACGATTCAATGTTATGCTCTGTGAGCCAATGTCAATGCAAGGCTCCAACCCAGAGTCAGGCGTTGGTTGGTCTGCGGCGATGGGGGCCATAGAGAGAGAGAGAGGTTGTGGGGCCACAGCAGGGACCGGACTTTAAAGAGTCCAATGATATTTGGGTGATATAAGAGTACAGCATTTCCGGAACGGGGACAGAACAACAAGCCACCGAGCCCATTTCGGCTGTGTGCCCCGCACAAAGACATTGAGAACAGTCCGACTCGGTCGCTCAGGCCCTTGTGCCGGTGGCTAGCGTCCTCAATGCAGAGCATCAAAGTAGGTGAAGCAGTGCTCCAGTCCCCCCGGAATAGATTGGAAGGACAGCCAAGTACTCTTCAATACTCTGTTCAGCAGCTCCCGAGAAGGCCATCTGGTGTAAGGGCGGCAGTGTGGCATTCCTATTTAGCCTTTAGTACACTTTTAGGGAGCATTTTGATTCAAATTACTATTAGTAATAAAGGAATGACATCACGTGATAATCCTACTTTTAAATGTTTAAATCTCCGCTTCAAACTTATAAATTATATTGAAGTATGGCCGAAAATGCCAATTTTCCGAGATAAGATAGTGATGTACCGAATACACGCGGTAGTGTCCCCAATGACGCGTCGTCTGCCTCCCTTGTCCCTCCGCTCATCTCGCTCGCAACCTCAAGGTCATCCTCTTGTCTTTTTCCGCCCCAAGTTTCATCGTGCTTCCATTGTCTAACTCGTTGCTCAGCTTCAATTTTTTGGCTGCTGCCATTGTACATTTTCTATCTGGGTGATGTGGGTCGTGGCAGTGGCAGACTTCAATTAATGCTTTTTCCGGACTGCTGTACCAACCCATCCACCGTGCACTGTCTTGTCTGGATGGATTGTTTCCGCATATACCGTCAAGACCTTCGTTTGTCCAGACTTACGAACCTACCTTTTCGACTTTTGGGGGTCAAATCTGTCCGGATATCTCAACCAGCCCCAAGTAAGGATGATCTTGGGTCCATGCAAGTTCCGAAGACGCGTCATGCATGGCACGCGTACACCCAGTTGCTGAGACGCGCGCGCTTAAAGAAACTATTTATAGACCAGTAAGTATGTATAAAAGGACTGAGAAACGCCAGAAAAAGGACCTTCCCGATCCAATCAGTTTTAGAACATAAGCGAGACCATACCCGCAAGTATTCCTTGAGTGTTCCTCAGCATCACAAGATCTTCAGGATATTGTGATAATCGTTTACTTCAGTGTCAAACCACGTCAGTTACCAGCAGCTACCAACGGACGCTTTGTTGGCCCCAAGAAGCAAATTTACGCACGCAGAGATTGAGTTCTCTGAACCCACGACAGCAGATCCCTTACGAATCCCCCGACTTGAAGTCAATCTATAACATATCACTGGTGCTGACCTCCCAGAACTAAAGTTATCGTATGACTAAATAGTTGCACGATAATTCTTGTCATACGTGAACTCGCGTCATACCGTGTGGTGTTGAGAGAAGAGTTGAATCAAGAAATGCAAGTTCTTGGGTTCGCAAGTGTACGACGCGCGATGTCACCGACGTTGCAAAGATGAATGCATTTCAACTGCGCGTGTGACAAACAAATGGAAGCCTATAGGACGAGCCAATACTCCATGCGCTATAGTTGTAGTGATCGCAGAATTAGAAATATGATAACCTAATCCACTAAAGATACACAATAAAGGTCAGATATGTAGGAAGAGTCGAGCAGCTCCAATGTACTCTACACTCCACTATCATTTATAGTGGAACGGTGATGCGGCAATAAGTGATTGCTCCAAACTTGCACAAGGCTTGGATAATTGCTAATGGAAAATTGGTGGTGCAGACCCTGTTCAAGAGTAAGACCACAATTGCCACAAGTTTTCCAAAAAAAAAATTGCCTACAAAATACGTTCTGACAAGATACGCCCTAGGCCGGAATCTTGTCATAGCACGTTCTGGTACCTGCAAGGACTCTGTTGATACACGTTCATTACTTTCAGTGAGTGCTCGAAGGCGTGGGCTTGAGAGGTCACGAAGTCCAGTAGTACGATTAAGCCACGATCCAATGATCCACCTGATCCATAATTCCATGTTAGGCCCATAGGACAATGGAGTGGCAGAAGTTTCTGAAGATGCCGGCATCAATGACTCAACAATAACTCCAAATTACGCATAGACAAACTTACGTTCACCCGTTTCTGGGTCTAACCTATGCGATCGTCTGACCTGAACGCCACGAAAGCTTCGTGAAAACACTCCAAAAGAATTGTATTAATGGCGCTAAAAATGTGATGGGGAGGAAGACCTCAACAGCGTACTTACCTATCATCATGGCCGAAACCAGAACAAGCATCATGATGAGAAGGAAAGCAAGAAGAAATGGTGATAAGTGTTCCATGACCCAACGAATGTTTGCCGTACTCCACAATGTTAGCTAGACCGCGCTAGAAGTTTATCCAAATATTTAGAAAAGTGGGGCCGTGGAATATGGCACAACCGTTCTTATACGATCTCATGTATTGGCGCTGCATCATGCAAACATCATGACGCTTTTTTTCAAATCACAAGTCACCTCCCGGAGGAGTATACAGCAGTTACTCATCGTCTTCAACAGCTAATGATGATCTTGCAGTTCTTGAGATTATCCAGCAGAGATCACGATAAATATAACTAGAAAAAGGTCCGGGCTCAGCCTGCCAGTTTGATCAGAAACAGACTTAATTTACATGACAGCATTTTGAAAGGCTGTCGAATTTTGTTTGAGTTCTGTCGTCAGTTCAGAGGCTGTTAACTCAATTGTGGGATGGAGATCTCCTCACCGCGATCCAAGTTAATAATGGAGCTTGGAGGAGGTGTAGCCCTTCCTGAGTGGTATTGAGATGACTCCACAAATGCAAGCAAAAGGATATTCCGTATTACGCTTACCGGATTTCTGAGATTACGGCTATATTCACAAGTCCAGAGTTTGCTCCGCTTTATTATCGTTGACCTCTCCCCCAAAACAAAACTATGCTCTGCCAGTGCTATGATTAAAACTGTACGTGTGAAAGGCTGTTCCAGTTGGAGACAGCGTCACTGGAATGACTTACAAGACACGCGAGGGAACTGGAGCGGGGAATATTGGTGTAAGCGACGGGTATGTATGGAGGTAGAAGTAAGGGAAAAGAGAGAAGAAGGAAGCAGTTATTTAGTCGTACATATATATATATAATCTAGTATATATATATATGTGGTCATCGTCCGATCTGGGCTCGTGGTACTATATGAGAGCGGGCGCGAGGTCATCGTTGTGAGCCACGCTTACACCGCGTCACGGTCGGCAGAATTGGACCCTAACCAGCGGTCCAACACTCGAGCACTGGGATAATTGTTGACTGAAAGTTGACGATGTAATACCTGCGAACATATGAGTCTGGCAGTCGACGACGTGGAAAGGCAAGGCACACAGTGTAGGCATCCTGGAAAAATACCACAACGGTGCCTCTTGTCATACTAGCCTCAGGACGCCGCAAGCGCCCTGGTAGTATGTGCTCGCCAGGTCCGACGACGATGGGAGGGTTGAAGAGGCCTCGAGCCCCAAGACCAGGCCGTTGCGCGGTAGCGGTCTGCACGCGCTCCCGTCTCGCATTCACAGTTGGCAATAATGATACTAGGGTCAGAAAATGATGTCAGCGAGGCGCGGTGCGCATAGACGGCATCACTCTAACCCTCTCTTGCATTTGTCCAACGAAGTAGACGGGGTTGACTCTGGGAAAACACCCCATAAAACACTGTGAAAATACCGTATCAATGGGACAAAGTTACCAAAGGATCAGGAGTCCGACTCCAGGCTGCCGGACAATACACTCACTCATGACTATTGTCACAACCAAAACAAGTAAAATGATCGAAATAAGGGCAAGAACGAACGGCGGTGGCAATGATCGGGGTGAACCAACTTCCATGTTTTCTGAAGTGTTGTCTGAGAATGAAAACACTTCTTGGTGACAGATGGTGGGCTTACAGGACTTGCAGAAGCCTAAGAGGTGAGTCAACTCTACTATATAAGTACTCCTTGGGAAGCTGTTTCTGCGGTGTAACAGTGCTGTAAAGGACTCGGTGGAGGACTTGAACTTGCGGGCTGGATGACTCCCACAAATGCATTACGTCGACGATAATGTGTCTGAGAAAATCTCATTACAACGAGATAGCGAAATTGTCCAGGGCTCAATGCTCTGGTAGGGGCGTCATAGCTAGAATTATTTGAGGATTGATAGTTAAGTATGCACCGACGACGAGAGCTGTCAAGCGCGGAGTATTTGAAGCTGTGAATATTGCTGTTTCGCTGTAAAGATTGCCCCTGTCACTAAGTTGCATACCTTATGGGGGATGTGTTTCAAGGTGCTGTTCGATCCGGTGCATAGCTGTTTTCAACGATATCAATCCTGTGCGTAGAAGCTGTAAGAAATTTGAAGGGCTGGTAGAAAGTCCCGAGAGTTAGCTTTCATAGTAAGTTCCGGTTCCTAGCTTAGGGTGAATCCTTGTCATATGATGATGCCGGAAGCACTAGGCATGCATCAACTTCTGCGTTCGACAGAGATTTGCGCAGCCTCCGGCGTAACGCTAGAAGATTTTGCATGAATGTACAAGCTGTAAGATTGGCTAAGTTCTCATCGGAACGCTACGGATCCAAGGAAGCGTTAACATGAATCGCGAAGACGTATCGACCCGTACAATCGAAGTAAGACCCTCGTTATTATTGACAGCTCGCTGTACATTCTGGTGAAACACTGATGCACAACTTCAACAACACAATTCAAAGTTACCTCAGAAGGAGAGACTGCTGTGAAATTCTCAGATGAAGCCTGGAAACTTATGGTGGTAGGACAAGCAAGTGAAATTGATGTGGCCTCGTCGTTTGAACCGAAACCCATAAAACCCATTATATCGCTGCGAAAAAAAAGGGAAGAGTGATGGGGCATCAGAGCAGTCGAGAGGAACTATCTTAGTGTCTTACCCGAGATAAAGAACAACACGGTTTTTGGTATGCGGGAGTGATCAGATGGCGCCTTTTGTCATTTTAGCGCCGAGGGCGAGGGGTAAAGTCTAGAAGGCCTAGCGAGAGGTGTCTTTCTAAAAATACATTTTAATAGAATATTGAAAGCCTCACAAAGTAGAAAAGAGTAGCGGAAAAGACAACGATCATATCTGCCCCTTTATTCCTGTCGAAAGCATGCATGTTCGGGTTTGAGTCCCTGCATCGAGGCGTCTATCAGGGTTCAGGGTATAACCATAGACTGGGAACAGGAAGATACACCCACCGGTATGGACGCCTTCACACCTGGTGAAAGCAACGCCATAATTGGGCAGGGCTTCCAAACAATCAGAATATGAAACTCTGAAAAATGTCCCTCACCGCTTACTGTAACCAAGACGATGTTAAGAGGTACTAACGCCAGAAGAAACGGTTTTTGAAGATCCCACGACCTTCACGCACCATAAAATCAGCCAACTTTGATTTTCATATTGGCGAGTAGATGCTCAGGGTATCGGCGTTGTCCATGCGTCGGATCTTCTGTGATCGCAAATCGTCACAGCTAGTTTTAGCAAAGGTAATGGCGGTACTTGGAGAGTAGACGGATGAAGAAGCCGTATCATATCTGGGGCAGGGAAACATGAATCAAACGTCAAATATAGAGGTGCAACGTAGGAGAAAGGATATGCTAAGTAAAAGTGGACTTGGATGGGTACTAGATTTGCGGGGAATATGACAGGGGTAAACCGAAGGGTGCAGCATGCATAGAAATGCGACCAAACTTCCAAAAGGGCCAGAGTACATACGAGGGTCATGATGAAGATGAACGACCCACAGACCCTCGTAAGAATAAAGACACAGACAAAGGAGCTACGTCTGGGGCTGGTTTAGATAGATTTCCGAACGCAAAGACAGGATAGGACATACGTCTCGCGAAGAACTGGTTGCCCACTTCCAGCCACCCGCGGAAAGGAGGGTAACAAAAGAAGAGTAGAACGGTCAAAAGAAAGACCGACAGAACTGGGCAGCAGTTAGACAATATACTGGACCAAGACACAAATTGAGTTAACTGACCGCAGGTCACTACCACAAGGATCATTACATTGAGGGATAGATGATCATTGTTCGGGTGGACTGGAGATAGAAAAGTGTTGGACACGATGGATAGTATCATGGCGGGATCTTGTGTTTGGCAGAGGACGCGTTCTGTTCCACCAGTAATATTTATCTTCATCGTTGTGGGTGACCCTGGCTTGGTTGTTGCCGGTGGTGTTCGAAACGGCATCGACAGAAATATATCCAAAGGGAAATTGCAAGGAAAGTACGCCCTCTGTCATCTTTGATGCTGAAATGAATCTCTTTTGGAACAATGTTCAATCCCAGCGCCGACTGTTGGGGCACTTTTCTCCTAGCAATCTAGTCTGGTTTATACCATGCTTGGCTATAACTCGGGGGAATTTTCTAAATTTAATATCCCCGAAGGAAGGGGGCGTTAATACGTAGATATCTCCGAGCCTCTTGAGGTCGTAAAAGGTAAATACATGTGCAAGCGTAGAGATAACGGCTCACGTGTAAGTAATGGATAGAGACTCGGTTGACAGGGCATTGAATATGAGACTAGTTGAGCACCTCGAAATTGATGATCCGCCGTTCAAGCATTTTTGATGCTCGAAAATATCGTGCCGAGCAACCTAAAAAAGGAGAGAGTAGATTCGAATATATTCACCACATGCCACGAGCGCACCGGCCGTTGATAGTCTTTGATGATGTTCTACCAACGAATGTGGAAGTACTGACATTTTTGCTGAGCTGAAGTTGCAGGGCGATCCGAGTCGATTCCGAGGATTTCAGTGTTCCCGATTTAGCCGATTTGCTCACGATGTCACATGGCTCATGCGACCTGTCATCATCCATCATGCAGTGCTGAACCGACCCATAGCAGACTGAAACAGACCTGTGGGTATGTTATGGCTGCATATTCTTGTAGTATCACCGTAGCTAATTTATCTCAAGGCTTACAGCATGGTTGCCTCTAGCAATTCATCAAGTAGACTGGCAGTACCTTTGACCTTTTCCAATGGAAATGATGTTGAGAGTCATTGCGTCGCGTCACTTGGTGAAGGAAGCTCCAAGGCAACAGTGATAACGTCGTGGGGTCTTTCAGACTCGTGCTCTGGCGGCGAACGATTTGCTGTTGTTGGATGCCAGGACGGAACTTCATTCGTCTTTCGCCCTTCGTTGGTGCCATCCACTTTTACGGTGTCCAAGCCACATGATTCTGCTCAGTCCTCTAGACCTTCGAGTCCTCTACGCGTCTCTCGCGATTCTCGAGCTACTTCCCGTTCGACATCGCCTACGAGCAACGCCTCTACATTTCCGCCGTTTAATGTCACTCCACGATCTCGAATCGTATCTGGAATTACCACGGAGCAAGTAGAAGCACCCAAGAACTATGTCGATTTCGAAGATGAGCCTGATAAACTTAAAGATATGCTAAAGGCCCGTAAATCAAAGGATAGACGAAACTCGTCTGAACTTCGAGATAGTACGTCTAATCTGCGGCATGCTTCTGCGTTGTCTCCAGAAGCAGCCTTGTCTTCCGCCAAACAGAGGAAGGAGAAGCCACGTTCACTTCTTTCCGCCACCACTTCTCCGGGATTTACTCCCAAGTCTATTTCGACACCATCTTCACCCAAAAACCAGCTTTTGATCGAGCATGGTTCAAAGCTTGATTTCTCGCACTGCATCATACCTCCCCACTTTGGACAAGGGCACGCTGTAGCATCGCTTTGCCTTCTAAACGAGGCTCGTTATTTGGTCTTGCGAGAAAATGGGTAAGACGCGGTGAAAGCCAAGGGAGTGGTCCTGACCTCTCGTTTCTAGTGACGTGTCTGTGATGTCCTGCAGGGATGGGAAGTGCCTGGTGTCAACCCATACCGATGATGTACATCTTGAACCTCCTGAGGGTATAAGAGACAGAGCCTCTGTCAACGAGGTGTGGAGATGGAAAGGACTCGAGACGATCAACATCGGAGAGGTATGCCCAATTAGTTCTTCTTCATGAGAAGTATATTTACGCATAACAGCAGTCCCTGCTGGTACTGGCATCTGCATTTCTTGACCCCAACTCGTCGTCTCTGCCGTCAGCAGATACAGAGGGTGACGGCTACTCGCAAGAATCTCGTATAATGGTATTCCAATATCATTCTGGTGACACCATTGGTGCCATCGAGGCTTCTCTTGAGAAGGTAGGAGAATGGCATGTTGATGGTACTCACACGACCGTCGGATTACATGCTGATTCAGATAGTAAGTCCTAGCAAGCAACGGAAGATTTCGTCTCATCAGGAATGAATAACAGATTCGACGATTATCCATTATGTCTCACGGGAGAACCATCTGGTGCTGTGTGACTTACGTTTAACGGCCCATCCTCTAGTCCAACCCTTCAAACTGCCAGCACATGAGGTGACCTCGTTACCGAATCCATTCAAAGCTATGACAACACGGCCTGCAGATACGCATTCTGTGCCGGCGGTACACAAGTGGAGCCCTGGACGAATCTCACTTGGTCAGATGGTTGATGCCGGCCAGTTAGAAGTTCCAGATTCATTGTCTGGCATGCGGACACGATCATGCGATGGCGCTTTGCGCGGACTCTGTTGGTCTGGAACACATATTGCAGTTTGTATCACCGTACATTTGGGGAAACTCTACATATTCTAACACAAAGATAGGCTTTCGATTATTGTGGTGGCACATTGCAGAATTTGTTCGTGCAACCAATGGAAAATGTGGACGATATTCAATGGGTTGATGATTCAACATACGCTATCGTTACTGAGGTATGCATTTTACTCTCTGTGGTTGGCATGGAACTTAATGATCCAGTACAGGAGCGCGTTGAGTATCACACTTTCAGGTTCGTCGATGCAAATAACGATGATGTTGAAAAGGCACATCGTGGAAGCACGGTCTATATTCAGTTAGTGCTTCCCTCTCCCTCTTGTGCTGATGATCTGATGGCTCCTTTAGGCCAGGATTTTTGTGTGCTATCGATACCGCACCACATGAAACACTTCACGTCATTTCTTCGCGAGAGCTTCTCAAATTTACTGCTGCACGAACCGACGGAAAATGCCAACTAAGTCACGTCACGTACGATGATACGTTCTCTTCAAAGCAACGCGTGCGAACTCTGTGGAGATCCCTGAAGACCACGCCTGATTCTACAGCATCGCATACCGCAATAACTTCCATCTTGCCTCTTGAGCTGGACATCGCCATTACGGGACATTGTAGGATTACCTCTTCTAATTATCTGGAGAAAATGAACTCTTAACTAGATGACGGACGCTTGCGACAATGTTCCTTTTCTCAGTTGTGCCAAGCGGCGCCTACATCGTCCGTCAAGCAAAAAAAATCTGACGTGCCTCTCAGTGGATATATCATGGCTTTGCATGTGGTTCGAAATGGCAGGACCAAGGAGCGTTACGTTGTAGGTGGAGGGGATGATGGATCAATCGCATTTTGGACTTCCGAGTATATCACTCATTTTTCCTTTCTGGACATATCTGATTAACGCTTCTATCATTAGCACTCTCAAACTCTGCGCCCGCTGGATCGTTTTCACCGAGCCTCTATTACGGGTCCATCAATTTCATAAAATGACGACTGGGCCTCTTCGTGGATGCGTTCTATGTGTGTCTCAAGACGGCACAATAGCCGTCGTTGTAGTAGATGGTTTCCAGTTGTAAGTCGTGCTCCGTCCCTTTCCATGAAAGAAAAAAAAACCATCAGTTCTAATGATATGTTAGCTTGTACCTAATCCCTGGATCCGCCTTTCCCCTGATCAGAATATGTTTGGGTGACGACGAGCTTCTGTTGATTTATGCAGATCGGCACGCTCGCATATGGGACGCCAAGACAAAAGAGTTCAGGAGATCCTTGAGCCTGGATAAAGCGGAGGAGCTCATTGAGAAGGAAGGATGGCTCGAGTTGTAGGATTAAGCCCATATGTGTTGCATTCTCACTCAATCTCCTGCAGAACATCTGATAGTCAAGACTGCACTCCGGATACCGTCTTGAAGAGGCTACCTGGACAGGCGCTACCCGCAGGTGTGTTACTCGCTCGTCCGGCTATCCTTCCTCTCACTGATTTCAATAGTCACGACGCTTTCTTTGGATCTTGAACGTTTCATAACCTATTCAACGACGGTTATAAAGACCATCAGTACGAATCTTTCTCAAACGCAAGCGATTTTCTCAACCCGCCACCGGCTTCTCTCACTCCTCTCGGTCCTCTTGACACCGGGATTGAATAAGGACACCGATGAAATATGCCGAGATCATCTGAGTATTGGAACGTCATTGGCCCACCCAGGGTTTTCAGAGTCAGTGCTGATCAGCGTTTTATCTACGAATTCTATGTCTGATCCATCGTAGGCATGGCTTCACGAGCATCTATAGGTGCAGTCACCCGAGCGACCCATGGTGCATATCGGGCGAGATTTCCGCTGCGCGCGCATTATCCATAACTGTCACCCTCCGTGCTCTAGGACTCTTCGAAGGTATTTGTTCTTGTATGATCTATGAGAAGTTTGTTTAATATCATTTTTTTCACAGAGTTGACAGATTTCACGAACACTGTTATCGCATTCTATGCTACATCCTTACCCCTTATAATCGGCCCCAATTACAAGCCTCATAGCCTTTCATATCTTGCGAGGCAATGGTTTGACACGTCCCGTAGGTGACATCACCTGCTTTGATCCTGCGGCGATTAAGATACTTCGACAGATGAAGTACGGCAAAGTTCTCGGCTACTATTCGACGCGGCTGTCGTACGTTTGTCTGATGAAGAGGCCAACGCCGTTGCAGAGCAATGGCAGCATCATCGTATGTTTTACAACGTTTGATTAATTGTGATCTTCTGACGTTTGGGGTTAAGTCCCATGTCTACAGCCGACTGCTGATAGAGAATCTACTCAGGCGGCTCTTTCACTGTTCATCTGCGGGTATCTTGCTGCAGAGAAATATAGTTTGTTCGCATCAAGGTGTGGAGCTAGCTACTGCTATGTGTTACCTGCATCATTTAATTTACCCCGTGCTTCCAGCGTTCTGACGGACATATCGAAATCCATAGCTTTGTACCTCCAAGATGAGCAGTCTATCTTCAGAGTCCTCGCTATTGATCTGTGCTCCCGCGGTTTCCATGTTTGGCAACATTATATCGATGCAATGGAAATCCTAAGGGCCCTCTTCGTCTTGGCCACTACCTCGCGGAAGGATGCTATTTCGGCTCAAAACATAGGTGCACAGGCAAGGTTAGCCGTACTGCATATTGCCGCCTCCAACACGCCTTTGTTCATGACAACACTGGGACTTGACATTCTCAGTCCGGCCAACGTCGAGTATCGAAAGTCGATCATGCAAATCGTTGCTTTTCTGATACGAAAGGTTCGTGGGATTACATGACTGCCTGGACCCACATCTCTGACACACTAATAGCGGCCCATGGTACTTTATCCAAATTTACCCAAGCTGATGGAAGCTGTTGTGAAATCGTTGGATCCCAATTCAACTTCCCATCGGGATGCCATTTTGGATACTGCGACTGAGATAATCGGGCACGTTGTGAAGACGTAGGCACCATATCAAATTTCTTGTGAAACGCAGGGCTGAATGACTTTCTAGGTATCCTTGCATTGATTTCCACATGTCGACACAGCGCTTAGCTGTCGGAACAAGTGAGGGTGCGATTGTCATGTACGATCTGAAGACGGCTATCCGGTTGTATGTGCTCGAGGGGCATAAAAAGGGTATCACGGCGTGTAGCTTCTCCCCCGATGGGCGTCGCCTGGTTACATTATCTCTCGAGGAAAGCGTGGTGTTGGTGTGGAAAGTCGGATCTAGTTTTTCGAGTTTTTTCAATCCTGGCGCACCGCCGCGCCAGGGACATGCAGGTTCGGAGCCTTTCAAGACGCTTTCGTTCAATGTTGGCGAAGAAGGTATGTCAGGTGGTGCTGCGGGTTAGTGTGGGTGCTTATCTCTTTTTGTCCCTTAGCGAACATGACTGCCTCGGAGAGCCTTACACTAGTTCGCTTTGAGTGGAGTGCGGAAAGAAGCACAAAGTTAAAAATTCGTGATAGTATACTTACGTTTAGTACTTGACGCATCGGCGACGTGTTTAGGCGGAATGTATATATTTTTATGGGAACCCTAGGATGCAAGGGATAGATTACTAGTACTTATTGTCGGCCATGCATATTCGTGAAAATAATTACAGTTCACTCTGGTGTAGGAGTGAAGGAAGGAAATTTTAGAAACATAACGATGTCCATACTACAGAGATCTATCTATCTACACTAGCTGAACTAGGATGGAGTATTCAGACTGCTACAGGACGAGACTTGCTCCGCCACTTTGTTCAAGCCCCCTCCATCATCACACTCGTAAAGCAGCCAGGAGCCCAAGCACGCATAGCAAACAGGTTTTTGTGGTAAGAGAGGTAACGTTCCGTGAGAAGCATCAGAATTTTAAGCATTGTTTATAACATATATGGAGACCAGTTTCGAAGCGGCCACGAGGGGTCCAAGTGGGTATGCTAACAATTGTTGATACACATGACATCGCAATCTTTACCAGCAGAAATCAGCGCTCTGTCGGCTCGACATCGTATCCATATTCATTGACAAATCCGGCAGGTTTGGTCAATTTTGTCACCAATCCTGGCGAAATAATGAGCATTTCTATACCAAATTAGGAAGGATGTTTACCGGTTTGAAACGAACCCATAATTTCTTACGGAACCCTAATCCGGCGGCACGATGCGTCATACGAGCCGATCGGAATTTTTAGCTCATCCACTGACCCCCGCAGAACCCCGTTCACCTTTCTTCGACACCTGGGAACAGCCTTCATTGGCTATTCTCGAGTATTCCTGAACTATTATGCTACGCGGATTGGCTCTGGACTTGCTTACCATTTCCTCGCGGAGGTCATTCTACTTCAAAGCCTGTCCGAGGCGAGACACTTTTGCCGCAACCTGGAATACCCGTGGGTTTCACCGGTCGATACGTTAGTTCTTTCTATGTATTGAATGTTCATTTCACTGACAGGTGAAGATAGCGGCTAGACACGGAGGGATTGATAGACCAAAACCCGGAACGGGGTACGTTTGAGTCACTTTTTTTTACTCTATCTTTCGGACGCGCTCATAGCCAGCAGTATCGTTATCGACTTTAAGGATTCCAAGGGGACGTTAATCAAGACGGTCGAGGCTAATGAAGGGGATGACATCCTCTCTATCGCGCACGAGTACGACATTGACCTGGAAGGCGCGTGCGAGGGCTCAATAGCGTGCTCGACGTGTCATGTCATACTAGAGCAGGAGGTGTTCGACCAGCTGGAAGAACCGGGCGATGACGAAAATGATATGCTGGATATGGCGTTTGGCTTGACGGATACGAGTCGGTTGGGGTGCCAGGTGAAGGTGACCAAGGATGTGCAGGATGGAAGGTGGGAGGTTAGGCTCCCAGCGGCGACGAGGAATATGTTTGTTGACGGTGCGTTGTTTTTTTCGTCTTTTTTGCTTGTTTTCGGTGGTTGACGGATGGGATAGGGAAGAAAGCATCACATTAATAATGCATTGCTACTCTACGAGTCCGATGTACCAGTAATTGATAATAGGGCTATGTCAGGTCCTCATCTATTGCCAGCGGGGCATCTGTTTCTTCGTGGAAAGAGATGCATCTCAGGTCAAGGTTTTTAACTGTGGGACTACAAGGCGACACTCCCGCAATGAACCGATTCTGGTATGGCAAGAAGCATTCAGTTTCAGGACAAGAAAATCTTAATCCAAGCCTTGCGTAACAAGCCACAGATACTAATATGGAGAGTTACGACCCTCGTCTACAGCCACCGGTTGTTGCTATTACGTCGACTTCCAAGCTTCGATGCATCCTTTCACCAAACATTCCCGGTAGAGCTGGGAGTTGGACGAGAAGACAAGAGTCTCCTTCTCGTGTCAGGTTGAGATCATGGACATTCATGCCTAACCACAGCTTGGAGAGGATCACCTAGCCATGAGATTGTTATATTCATCTATGAGGCTGACGGTTATATTGCAGGTGTGTAGCCTCGTTGACCAAGCATTTTGTTGCACGAAGAAGTGTCCGAGGGGATTGAGCTAAAATCGATGATAATTTTTGCCGCGAGCAGGATAGAAATGGTACACTCCCTCTGACGGCGAACATCACATCATACAAGATGGATCAAACCGTGCGGAATGTACGTACATATCTGCGGATCCTACACCTGTCATTGACCTCTCTGAAGATCTACAGGAGACATGCCCTCTCTATTCCGGATCTAGACTGGAGGCTTTACGATGCCGGAACTGATCTTGTAGTACACTATCGAAGAATCATCTGCGGTTATTCCCAGATATATCTCGGACGGATCTGAGAGTGATTTGAATGCGGATTGCAGCCTGGGAATATTTTAAGTCAGGGAACACACGGGTGTGTATCATACAACGGACCAAGCATAGGACACTGTTTCCGCCAAAGAACATGGGACGACGTAGACGAGTTCATTTGAATCAATATTTGGTCTGCGACCTTTTATTGCGCCCCTTGGGCACTGCTCCCCGAGATCTACCAGTTCGACGTCTTTCCATAATTGCGCTGCAAAGATATCAGGCTAAAGAAAAAGAGAGATCAGAATATCTGACCATGGACTACATCGTTGTAGACCAAGAACAGACTGCCGGAAGTCCTAGGGTATTTAGAAAGCAGTAAAGTCAGAGCTGGCGTCTGGGAGATAAAACTCAGCTGAGAAGCTCAAGAACAATCATGCTGCCTCACAGATGGATGTGCGTTCATGGCCGTCGGGATTTGGAAAGCCGACCGACCACGTTACGTAAGCGAATCAGGCGGTTACTTTGAGACCCAACCAAGCTGGAGGATCATTTCTAAAGTAAATCGATTGAGGGCCAGTACGAAAGATAAATCGAAAGGACATACAAGGCGTTCCAACGCTCTATTTCCCCATCTTCAACCGAAGGATCTGACGCCACATTGGTGTTTATACTCCGATCAACTCCGACCGCCCCCGCCGAAGCCAAACAGCAACAGACGTATGCGCTTGCTCCTTCACCGTCTCTAACAACCACCCTTGCAATTCTCTACTCCTTCTTCTTCTTAATCAGTAAATCTTTGTATTTCAGAATGTCCGACCTCTGCCCAGTATACGCTCCCTTTTTCAGTGCAATGGTGAGGCTTTCCGAACCAAAGACGAACCGGGTGCTGACGTGACTGAACTTCAGGGATGCACGAGCGCTATCGTGTTTACTTGTGCGTAGGCCTTTCTCGGGGCCCTCTGTGGTGCAACTAGTGCGGTAATGTTAACGGAAATCGTATTTCTGGGTGTCCATAGGTATAGGAGCAAGGTTCGTCGCATTTTGATGGCCAGCACGCTGAATACTTACATTCCTTGCTCGCGTACAGTTATGGTACAGCAAAGTCTGGTGTCGGCATTTCCGCAATGTCAGTGCTTCGGCCTGATTTGATGATGAAGTGTGTCGTTCCCGTTATTATGGCTGGTATCATTGCTGTAAGTCTCCTGACCATGCCGCTTTTCAAGTCCTACTCGGATAGTGATGTATCAATCCGCTGATAACACATCTTACGTAGATCTATGGCTTGGTAGTTTCTGTTCTTATTGCCGGTGACTGTACGTGTATTTCCTGGGGATTGGGTGCAGTCCTTATACGCGTTTACAGTGAGCGTCACCATGCCTCTCGCACAAGGTTTTGTCCAGTTGGGTGCTGGACTCTCCGTCGGTCTCGCTGGTTTGGCTGCTGGCTTTGCTATCGGTATTGTTGGAGATGCTGGAGTACGGGGAACTGCTCAACAACCTAGACTGTTTGTCGGCATGGTGCGCAAAATTTTTATCTTGGGATCCCTATCATTAAAGGTCTCCTAGATCTTGATCCTCATTTTCGCTGAAGTGCTGGGTCTCTATGGTACGCTTTAATTTACCCATCCTTTGTAACGTTCTCCTAATGTGCTGCAGGTCTCATCGTTGCACTTATCATGAACACCAGCGGTTCGGATATGAAGGGGGTGGTACGCAGATTCTTTTTGCTCTTACTCTCACATGCTCAATCATCACTGCAGTGCGCATAAATTTCCATTGGGACGAGGCGGCGCCAGAGCTTTTGTTCTTCACAATGGACACTTCAAATCACCCTACTTAGGCCTTACCGGTTTTCGTATAATGATTCATATTCTTCCTGCTGCTCTGATATGTCTGCAAATACCCAAAATACTTATTGATGCATCCACGGATCCACTACCGCGAGGCGGAACAATGCTGCGCTCGAGACTGAGTTGACGTTACAGTTACCTTCTATCCCTTGGCGCCAAGACCGCGGCAAAAAAAAATCTCGTCATCGCGGTATGGCCTTCGTCTCTTTGTATTGTGATGAAGGTCGTCTGCCTCACGAGCACAAGTAACCAACGTGATGCTTATCCGTTGAGGCTATGCGTTTCAACATTTTTGCTCTGGAATCGGTGATTTCTTCCCGCTACGGAAGCTTATTCTATATGCTTAACAGCTTTAATCTCACGATGGGTTCCCTATGGGGGATAGACAGAGGGCTGGTGAACTTCAAAAGACTACTTTTGCTTTCGATTGGTTATTGATTGAATGATAGATCACGGATGAAGTTTCAGGCCAGGAGAAGCTGCCGTCATCCGTGCGCAGCGACGTCGATAGCGCCTATTAGCTGGCCATGAAGTGTTCCTCAATATCTTACCCCCATTATCCCTGACTGTTCTATGGTGACCTTTTAATCACGAAGCTCTCTTAGACTTCCCCAACGCTTCGACATAATGGTTCCTTATAAATTCCTCTCCCCCAGTGTCGCTGCATGTACTGCCAACGCGTCTTATCGGTTTTTAGCGACTGGACGGCGCCCAATTACCCTTGTCTTCACCTTGATTATGGCAGGAGTTGTGTTGTGGTTGACGCGCTACTATGACCTAGTAGCGAACCGCATTCCTTCTCCTGTACCGACTATTGACACCGACCATCCTCCAAGCTATGATTGGCTCAGACAGTGGGAGCACGACCTTCCCCAACACAACCTCAGCCTATCAGCACCTGAAGGAAAGGCGGGTCGTTATGTAAAATTTTCCAGTCAGACACAGATGCTGGGATGGAACAACGTACTTGGTGTAGTGTACGGTTTTCATCCAGGTCATGATCAACTTTTTTTTTCACCGATTTTCTTTATTCAGCCTCATGGACGCTCATCTCGCACACGAATCCGGGCGAGCGTACGTTTTTTCAGATTACATATGGGAACCAGCGCATTATCCGTGGACCCAGAAGGATGAATATGACTGGCCGCCGAGGACGCCACTCAGTGCCCTTCTCGCTGGTCCCGCAGCAGGTGGTCTTTGGGAATCAGGCGACGATACGCCACGGTCCGTGTCCTCGGAATGGTTTGACGTTGTCTGCCCTCGATCAGAGCGTCGTTTCATCCCCACTTCTGAAGTCAAGCAACATGTAGGGTGGTCCGAGGGGGACGTAATATTCGACAGGTGGGCTAGCCTCCTCCGCGAAGCGCCCGAGCCGTGTATCGAAGTCACTACGTCCCCTGAAGATTCATTCCCCCAGGTGTTTGATTTGTGGTTGTGGGGCAATACCCGCATACTCTCCATGTGGGAGCGCTTTTCGAACTCGGCTACTTCTCGACTCCTTGCGACGTCGCCTATCGTCAAGTCTGGGGTTGATAGGAATGAGTATTTATTCCTGCCGAACGGCCCTCGCCCTCTCCATCCAGTCAGTCATAATCCATACGAGCGTATGCTTGCCATGCATCTGCGCAGGGGGGACTATGAGGGATCCTGCAGACATTTCTCAAAGTGGAGTTCTACGTTCTACGGGTGGAACCAGCTGGAGTTTCTGCCTGATCGGTTTACGGTACCCCCAGGCGAAGAAGGCCCCGAGAGAGATGCTGTATATCTGAGCCGGTGTTTGCCCACTTTCGAGGACGTTATCAAAAAAGTGCGGCTGGCGCGGGAGGAGTATCTGCAGGAGACGGGGGCGACGTTGGATGTGATGTATTTATTGACGAACGAGAAGGGGCAGTGGTTGGAAGAGCTGAGAGAGGCGTTACGGGTCGAGGGATGGAACACGATACGGACGAGTCGGAATCTTGTTTGGGATTCTACGGAGCAGAAGGAGTTGAGTATGGCGGTCGATATGGATATCGCTCGGCAGGCTGCTGTTTTCGTTGGGAATGGGGTACGCGTTCATCTTGTGCTCCCCCTGGAAGTGTACTGACTGGTATTGTCAGTGGTCCTCGTTCAGTAGCAATATCGTGCATCGAAGGCTCGTCGATGGGAAGAAACCGATTAGTACTAGATTTTTTTGATACCCCATCATTTCTCTATCTTGTAAACGCCGTTTATGTAGCTTAGTAGCCGTCATATTGGGTCCTGGCTTGAGAGATTGTAGACTAGACCAGTTCATATTTATCTTGATGGAAGAACTGAAATACCAGAACAGGCACGTTCAATACCTCGTGTTCGTTGGATCCTGGCTGCGGGAAGCCACGGCGGATTTAGACATACAGTCATGCAGATACCCTTCGGAGGAACATATATTAAAGTAATTGCATTCTTTAAGATTATTAGACAACTCCGAGGCAAGCCGGTGCATAATTGGTGGTTCTGAGTCAACTGTCTCATTGGCTGATCATGTCTCATTGGCCGGTAGTGGTAGTGGACATGACTGTAATAATGATAATTGATTATTCAAATTTCAATTTCGACGCGATCGGACGTGATCTTACACCTCCTTCATTTGTACTACCATCGGCGACGACGACGAGCAGCACCATCTACGTTGGCGTTGTTTGCTGCCCTCTCACTTTTGTGTAAAATCACAGCTTTACACTCTCTGTACACGCTCAAATAAACCAGTCAGAGAAAGGCAGCGCAAGAATCCAACTTGAATCCAACAGATTCTGGGCCGTCGTTCCGGGATATCTTGCGGATGTCTGTCTTCAGCTTTTCTGACCAGGCTTCTGATGAGGTGGGAGCTGTGCTCTTTGTTGGAGTCTAATTAAGCTCCACCCAGGAAAAAAGCACTGAAATTCTTTCCCTGATCACGTCGGCCAGTCATGACATAGACTTCAGGCCGGCCTTGAAGGAGATCTACGATGATTTAGCCAAGGATGACTCCATAGCGTCGCTTCTAGTATGTATTACCAAGAGTGTCCCATTCATTTGGCTGACGATGATAAGGATCCGTTGAACGCAATACCATCTCTTCTTGGTAGTTCAGACAAGGCCGCGTCGGATATTCTCAACCTCATGGGGAGATGCTGCAACGCGAAGGAGATCGTCATTGGTGTACAGGAAGCCGTGGAACGATTAGAGCATCTCCTCGTCAGTGTCGATTTCGACGATGAGCAGGTCCAACCAAATGGACAGCTCTTGACGCTCGTCAGGATGTATGCTGCAGGTGTGTTGCCATCGATTTTTCAACGCCATTGTTGCTTTAACTTCACGTATCAAAGCCATTCCACGTCTCAAGTTTAGGAAGAAACCTGCGAGCGAAACGTTGAGACCTATCGTGAAGGAGTTAGCGTCTGCATTCCGTCGCGCAGGGGCACATAGCTCTCGGGACGAAGGCCGTCAGATCATGGAGGCTAGTGCTGACCTCGTAGTAAAGCTGGACTCATGGGCGAAGACGCAGCCAGATGCGCAAGAGGATGAGATATCATCGTGCCGGGTTCGTGCACCTATGATCTGCCTCATATTTTACCACTGACAAGTTGTCCTAGGCCCTGTATCAGAACCTTCTCGACGATACAGTCATATCGTATGAACAGTGTATACAGGCTTCACTAGGCGCGAGAATTTTTGCAAGATGGTTTCCACGATTGAGCTTCCGTTCCGTACCCGCGGCAGGATGGGAGGATGGTCGCAAAGCGATTGATGAGATCTTGGTGCGCGGTATCATGTCTGCATCCAGCCTTGCGCTAAATGTCGGCGTAGGACTCGTACGTTGCCATTGCCTTCTCGGTTGAGGCCATGGCTTCGACACCCTCATTGTGTCATTTCATTCTTCTTGCTCATGACCAGGAAGATTCCCTCAAAACCATCAAAACACTATCCACGATGCTACCCATCATCATCAACTGCATACAAGGGAACCATACCCTAGACGAATGCGTCTCGTTTCTCCTAGATACTTTCCATCTCAGCTACACTGAGATACCCGAAGACATATCGATACCACTGTGCACTGTCCTACCAACTCTGGCTAGTGCACATCCCGACCCATCCCTTCGTCACCAGACGTTTCGTATCCTCTCAACAGTACTCTCATTGTCCGCCCCTCCACTGCGACTACAAGTCCTGCAAGATCTCTGCTCGACCAGTGACTTTCCTCAAATGAGGGTCGCGGCAGTGGGCCTCGTGAAGGAAGCCATTCTGGAGGCATTCGGGAACGGTGCATCTTCGTCGAACCTTTTTACCTCTCCGCGATTCTTGCAGGTCCTTGGACCAATATTGTTCCGCCCCAACCCGCCCGATTTCTTCTCGTCGGTTCCTCTATTGACGGTCTTAGAAGAATCTTCTGAACCTGCGCGACTTGTTGAATGTCTCGCCTTGCTATATGTCCTTATTCTGCAAGATAAGAAGAACAAGGTATGCTGTATTTTCTTCGCAGTGTATCGGTATTAAAAGTGTGTCCAACCACAGACTGGCATCCGTGACCGCGATAATTTGAAAAATATCGAACGTCAACTTCTTGAGCCAATTCGAAAAGCACTGTCCGTCCTGCTGAATGACCCCGAGGTCGCGAAGAGTATGTGACTTTCTACGCTTATATCACCGTTGTGTTTCTCATATACTGGTGTAGAGCATGTGCATGCGGTGCTTCCCCTTGTTTCTCTCAGCGCTGGGATTGAGAGGATCGATGAAGCAATACAGAAAGAAGGGCTGCAGACTTCGCATTAAAGGGATCGATTAAGTGAACGAAACGACATATTTGCTGGCCTTTATGTAATAGCTGGTGGGCATTTTTATCTTGAGCCATCTTCACCGCTGATGATACAGTAGGCGCCGATGTATAAACGGTCATCTTTAACTTTGCAATGCTACAAACTTGATTGTAGTAAGTGACTACCTAAACCCGGTCTTAAGGTGTTTCATCATGATGTAGCTTCGCTTTAGGCCGTGACAGAAAGATCTCTGCACACGTTAGATGCGTCTCCACCACCATTGATTGATGATAATGGTATATATGACCCGGCCCCGGCTGTTTTGATTCTTACCCTCCCCTCCCCTTCTTTCTTTCCGCCCTTCTGGTGCTGCAGCGCGGTGCCAGGTCACGATACTGAACATTCATCGCTGAGCGAATATCATGAGCACTGGTTGCGCTACTGTTTCCGGAGTCACGGCTTCCGCTCATCAAGACAGGCCCGGAGTCGAAACTGCGCCTCGCCATAGCAAGCCTGCTGCAGCCAGGCGGCGTTTACCTACTCAAGCATTATATATTGCGACTCTGTGTGCCTATCTGCCTGTAGTTTCAGCAGAGCAAGTCTGCCACACGACCGAGTGCGTTCGCTTATCGTTCCTCGACACACTTGTTCTTATAAAGAAGCAACTTTCAGTTCTGGCGACCATGTGTGCAAACAGCAAATATCGACAGCTGTCAAGGTGGCTATTGGTATCGTCGTCGGTCAGTGCACGCTGCAATCCAAATGTCCGGAGCAATATTTGACACCCCCTGCACAGTCACTGTGGTTCTTCTCGCTCTAGGCGTGTTCTACTTCATTCGGCGCTTCCGCAGCAAGAAACAAGAAGAAGAATCCGTCGGCTTGGACGTCGAGCCCAGCCAGATTGAAGGTCCTCCAGCCACTGCGGCGGCGTCCCTGATGACGACCTACGCCGCTAAATATGATCCGTCCTCAGCACCAGTTCGTATGCCTTCGGGTTCGCCGAGTGTATCAGGGAAGAGTAAGAAGATATTTGCAAATCTGAGGCAGGGACCCAGTACGGCTCCGACGGGTCATGTTGCCGCAGGAGGTCCGTACCCCTTTCAGGCGTACTCTTCGAAGGTGGGAACAATTTTTACCTTCGAGGGCAGTTTGAGCTTATTTCTGCACGTAGAATCCTCCGCCCCGCTCATTACCTACTACCGGTGCAAGGTTCTAGATACCGTGGACTTTATTCTTTATCTTATATCTTACCCTGTAACACTTATTCCAGACTTGCACTTCAAATATACCATGGACCTTGTCTTCCATTACGTCTTTCTTTCGTTTTGGTAATGTTTTCGCAAATGGATTGTTGATGTGCTTTTGCCGCCCTCTCAACTCATAATGTGAAATACATGATGGATATCGGTAGAACGTAGCAGTCATAGACCATTACAACAAAAAACTACACATCAGACTGTTGTGCGGATAAGACATAAGCGAAAGTGCATCATCAATATATATACAAGTAATGGGGTAATATTACTTAAACCACGAACAAATCACATCTTCAGAAGTGCTCTTGATGTTCAACTTCCATAACCACCTCGCCACCCACCTCTTCCTCTTCCTCTTCCCCTTCCCCTTCCTCTGCCTCTGCTTTCATAATGGTAATCTTGGGGAGGTAAGGGCTTGATGCCATTGCGGGAATGTGCATATCTCGGACTGGTACTACGACTCCTCCTACGACTCCTCTCTCGACTTCGACTTCGGCTCCTGCTCCTGCTCCTGCTCCTGCCTCTTCGATAGTCATACTCACGACCCCTTTCATGACTGCTGTAACTCATCCGCCTATCATTGTTATCAGACTCGCGCTTTGCAAGAGAGGTAGGCGAGTCATTGTGGTGGCTCAAGGAATAATCCGAGTACCTTCTCTCAATTGGTGCATTAAAGCTGCTCGAGGTTGCACTTGAAGGTGGAGGAGGGAATGTGGAAGAACTAGCGGCACTAAAAGGAGGAGGACCAGGGTATCTTCCCATATCCCATGGCACGGCTGCATTGTATCCATTGGCATTTGATTGTAAGGGCATCGGAATTGGAATGGGTATTGGTATCCTGCCACCATTTTGTACATTTGGGATCGGGATTCCATTTACAGGAACCAGCATGGGAGTAGATAGAGGCTGGGTATTGTTCAATCTTGGATCTCTAGTCCTTGTGGAAGCCTCAAGCCTAGCCTTTGCAGCCCTCATGGGTGCGAGAAGATCCAGACCTATGGGGTTGGCCTGTGTTCCCAGCCCTGAGAAGGGGGAAGAGGACCAAAGTGATGGACCATCATCTCGTGGCTCTTCCTTGATACGTATTACAGGGGAGGATGCCCCTGTTGGTGGTGGTGCTTCCTGGATATATGCAGGAGCCGGGGCATGAGGCGGAACTGGTGTTGGTACAGGAGTCGTCAAACTGGTATTTGATAGAGAGGAGGATAACTGCTCAACCTCGGTAGCTTTTGGGATCTTATTTATCTTGGGCAGAGGAGCCACGGGTGTTTTGGGTGTCGAACGACTCAAGGATGGGGGCAGTATTGGCGATCCTGTAAGACTGGTCGCGCTACCGAGCAATTTGCTTCGTTGGGTAGCAGTCTGTGGAAGACTCGATACATCTGTGGATATTGCAGAAATTTTGGGCTTGGCTGCGGACTTGGCTTTGGGTAATGATGGCACCGGAGTCCCTGCTTTCGGAGGGGGAGATGCATGGTTCATTGCTGTTGGAGGCGCCGGTGTGACAGCAGCTCTGGAATTCGCCGTAGTGCGAGTCGTAGATGATGTAGCCCGACTAGAATTTGACTTCGCTGCACCTGTCTTCCCTGTAGTCGATTTCGTTTTTCTCTTGCTCCCAGTCCATTCTTCAGAATCTGAATCATCGACCCGCCTGCGCTTCCTTGCTTTATTTGGCTCAGCCTTTTGCTTCCCTTTTGCCGTGATGGGTTTTCTCGGCAAGTCCTCCATGACCACATCTTCTTTGACTTTCGCCTTGGGCACTGGCTTCACAACTTCGCTGGCTGGTTTATCCCCATTCCCATCACTCTTGAAAGTCATCCTCTTCATCTTCTGGACGAACGCTAGCATGTTCTTGTATACCTTGGAATTGAAACGGATCTCCTGGAAATCGCTCCTGACACTTTTGCGTATCTGGTCTACAGCATCAGATAGCTGCCGCATGGAAAGCTGGTCGCGATAGAGAGATATCATATAAGTGATCATGACAAACTCAACAGGGGAGACCTTGGGCGCCTTGAACGGCTTTGAGAGAACTGGATCCTGCGCAAGCGCACAGAGCACGTCAATAGTGGTATCGACGTTCCGCTGTAGCTTAGGTGTGACATCGTGCTTGTCCGATAGCCAAGCTTCGATTTTTGGTGTAGTCGGCTCATTCGTGCTTTGCCCGAGATCGATGAGGTAGACAATCTGAGCCACACACATAAAATCGCGACCTCGACTGTTTCCCCAAGGGAGATATCCTTCTAAGCCTGACGGAGAGGACAGCCTTGCCTTAACTTCGCGGATGAGCATCGGGTAGCTGCCATTGATGGCCTGCAGTCGTTCAGCAGGAGTGAGAGCAACGCCGAGCTGCACGCGTCGGAAGATCTCTCGTTCTTGATCATGCGTGAGGTCGTCATATTCCACGCAAGTGATTTGTTTGTTACTGAATCGAGATTTGAGCTGGGGAGGGAGAAGGGTGCGAGATGAGTTCCTTCCGGCCCCGGCAGTGTACCAAAATTTGCCGCCGTTTACTGAGTCTTTGTCTGTTGAGAAGTTAGCAGAGATGAAGCGGAGATGGAATTCAAAACGCACGCATGATCTACAGAAATACACGAGGTCAGGCAAAGGGCCAAAGGATGAAAGAAAACCACGCACATGTCCATCCATAAATCTTTGTATTGAGGACAATCTCTGTTTTCCATCGATACATGTGCGTTTCTCTTCTCCCTCAGAGCTAATCGATACAGCTGCGAGACGGTTAGACAAATAGAATCTACCAATGGCAGACGTACCGAAAATTAGAGGCGGTATGTAGTAATTATGAATAAGAGAGTCGATGAGCTGCGTTTGTTTGCCATCCGGCCATACAACATCTTGCAAATAGTAAGACAACGTTGGGTTGAGTAGAAATGCAACAAACCCCTTTGATATTCGGGATCCAAGTCTAGGGTATTATCATAAAGCTTCCCTGTAGCGTAAGAATTTATTGATGAGATGCATTACGCCCAATTGAACAGTTGACTGACTATACAAGGATTCCACAGAGTACGACACGGTCCTTGGAGCACGCAGCGCGGGGGTGATCACGGCTTTTCTGCGTACTGCTCGAGTATGACTCGCCGCAAGAAGTGTATCATCATCGTCCCCAGACGAGAGCTCAGTAAGGTCAGAGTCATCGGAGAACGACATTATCGTGGTGTTAAAACGTGCAGAGAAGGGTAAGTAGAATCTGTGTGGCAGGTCCCTAATCAGGCTTTTAATATTATAAATCGAAAATATAAATACTACCTTTTTGAGCTTCATGCCTCTTCGGTCGCCATGCCCAGGTAACGCGATCCCCCTTGTTCGTGGACATGCTCAAGACGTTGAGAACAAGCAGAGATGGGGGTGTAGTCAGGAAGGCACCTTCATTGGGCAGTCATTTAAATGATGCACTAGTAAGCGCTAACGCCTGATAGGCGCCAGACGATTAGCGCTCAGGGTGCAATGTTAAACATTACGCAGACGCTGAACAACTATACTCTTTAGGGATAATGTTACCCATTGACTGAATTCCCCAATTGTCTCTCTCACGCCACTCTCTTTATTTCACAGAACCACACACTACCATACAGAACTGAATACTCGTGATCCTTCCGTAGTTTCACAATTCGAAGTTCGATACCTCTGCCGTTATGCCGGGCGTCTATCAGCCTCGCGCGTCTGTACTAAAAATATTACCGCTCTAGTAAAGAATTAAAAGGTTCTCAATTTTGAGATTTGTTGGAGATATCGCGGGAAGCTGAAGGTTCGAGGCAGTATGATGCCGGATGACCTTTGGACCGATAGTTACTTTATATGGACGAATTTGGTAGAACATTCTAGATAGTTTTCGTAGTGTAAATACAGGCTCTATAGGAGCCAGATGTAAGCCCATCCTCTATATGACGTACTTACTACAGTATATGACGCATACATAGGTCATTTACGGACTAATTTCTGCTTCCGCTTTTAGTACGATACCTCTATCTCGCTCGTATAAAGACTCACTACATAGAGATATCTCCCCATTCTTTCTTTCCCTCTTTCCATTACCTTGGCGCCTACCTCTTCTCTCATCCAATACACGTCGTTCATCGCACTTGTCGTTCCCCGTGAATTTAGTGTTCCCTATTGTACACGACAGGGTTCCACCAGAGAATAGAAGTTTATTAGTCTCGCCTCACCAGCCACTAGTCTAACCACTGCAAACCGACCGTCCCCAACAAGGTTAGAAACACTAGTATTCCTCTCAATGGTTTCTAGTGAGTGACTCTCCGTAAGGATTTACAGACGGATGACTGCTAAAACTACGATGGTGTGAAATTTGTAATGAAATTTACAGACTAAACCATAAGACCAAAATCCCCAGATTTGCCATAAACTCGACTCTCATAATCCAAATTGGGCCATCCTCGCCATATTGCCGCAAACGCTGACCTACTGGCGAGTTCCTCCTTTTTCTGAGCCAGGCTGTTAGATTCTTGCATGTGAAGTGAATTTTGCTCTTCGCACGGATTTTTTTGAAGGGCTGGTTGAGGAGGACCGAGGAAAACTAAGAAAGGGACAACCGCTGGGTAAAGTATACCCTTCTAGAATACATGAAAATTCAAACTACTGACATCTACAGCACAAAATGCGTCTACAGAGGGTTTGGGAGGCCTCTGTTGATGGGGGAATTTACAGCGGTCGCAGACACAGATGATGAAGTTATTCCCGCCATCTCTGTTTGATGGATTTATGGGCAATTTACAGACGAAAAATGTCTGTAAATCTTACGGGAATTCACCCAGTGTTCAATGTAGTTCCTATGATTTCAAAAAGTAAGGATGAGAAAACTCCCATGAGGCCATAGCGAGGCTGTCGGAGAAGTGGTCGCAACGGCAACTAATTGTCTTCGCCATGAGAAGCTCGTATATCTCACAGCAATATTATCTACTAGTCGTTGAGTTGAAATTGATGGTACATACCCTCTGAGTTACTTAAATATGATTTTGATCTTAGAAAAGAAGGATTCAGGTTATCGTAATCTTGCCCTTGCCTGCTTGCCTCAATCCTATCTCGACCTGAGATAACGAGGGTAAAAGATACGGCTGTCATACCACAGCGGATTACGAGTGATAAGCGCCCGTGGTAGTTGTAAAAACGTATGGAACGAGAGAGGATATGGACAAGCGTGGCGGGAGGGATTCAACTAACTTGAGCGACATCACTAACGACTGCAAAGACGTGTAATAGTACCGCTTTGGTTGCATACGTCTCAGGAGTAGAGACACTTAGCGGAGCACTTAAAAATATTATTGGTGCAGTGTTGGTAGAAGTAGTAGTTCGTCATCGTCGTTCGTGTCGTCTGGGAACGAAATGGCGGGCGTTTGGCATGAAGAAACGGTCGTGGTGGAGGAGAAGGACGTGTTTCTGGTGGTCGCGGAAGAGGGTTGTCCCGCACCGGGGCCGGTCCGACTCTCTTCCGATTTACGTCACATGTCGAATTGATTTCACAGGTAACCACCATATCTTCAATGAAGCTCGCCGTCCTTCTGTGCGACATGCCATTACCCGCAGTAGTTGCGACGTACGGAGACTACACCTCAATCTTCCATCGCCTTCTCTCTTCCTCCTCGTATTCCCCTTCATTCACACTTGATCCCTATGATGTTGTTTCTGCCAATTCCTATCCTGAAGATCCAAATTGCTATGACGCAATTCTTCTGACTGGATCCAAGCACTCTGCTCATGGCGACGACCCGTGGATACACAAGCTAGTGGACTTCGTTCGAAACACCGCCTCCTCACATCCTCAAGTGAAGCTCATTGGTATCTGCTTCGGACATCAGATTATCGCACGCGCATTAGGCGGGGATCAGGCGTGCGTACTCAATACCGCTGGTTGGGAGGTCGGCCCGACAAAAATCTCGCTGACACCGCTGGGAGAGAAGATTTTTGGGAAGCCGGGCGAATTGGTGATACAACAGATGCATCGGGATCACGTCCCGTTGCTCCCACCTGGATTTCATCTCCTCGCCTCGACGTCCATTGCCCCCGTGCAAGGAATGGTCAAATTTGCGGAAGGCCAGGAGGATGATGTGCATATCTTCGCTATCCAGGGCCACCCGGAATTTATTGAGCCCATAGTATCTATTATTGTGGAGACCCGCGGCGCAAGTGGGATTCTGAGCAAAGAGATCGTGGAAGATGCGGGTAAACGAAAGGATACGCCGACAGATGGTCTTCTTGTAGCCGATTCCATCTGGAGGATTTTGCAGCCGAGCAGATAAATATGTCAGTGAGAATTCTTGACTCCGACTGACTCGTCTTCATCCAATTCTTACATGCGATATAACAGGGACCGGACGAGCTTAAACCTTCGTAGTTGTCGGAGTTATTCATGATAGACTAAGTTATTTTCAAGGTGCCTTAACGGCGGGGCCATCCAGCTTATTCAAGTGTCGAAATCAAACGAATGTACTAGATTGGTTAACGACTGTACATGGCCATAATACCACCTGGAATCCCGAAACGCTCCCAAACAACCTGCTAGAATTGAGATATAATAGCCAGGCCAATGAAAACGAATGCTGAGCTCGGAGAGGTCCTCAAAGATCCATTGGATTTGGATGTGGCAGACGTTGTTGTGCTGGCTACAGCCAGTTGGGGTGCGGTCTGAGTCGCAGCCGCCGCCGACGAAGCGTTATCACACGAAGTTTGATATACTATCGTACCAGAGTGGGTTTTCATGGGTTCGAAGGACGTGCAGAGGACGTACGTTTGTTCAAGTTCTCTCCTCCCTGCTGGTCGGCGGAGATGTAACAGTCTATACAGGCAGAAACTCTACCCTGATACGACATGGAGCAGAGACATTCGAGTTGGCTCTGGCCGCACATCTGGCACGAGAGTCAGATGGAGAAATTCAACAGGAAGGACAACGCGTACGCTGATAGTCCCAAGAATTGAGCATTGCCATGCACAGCTGTCTGGAACAATTGTCGTATTTATGGAGCCGGGCGTGGTGCGTAAAAGGAGTGAACCTGTTGCTGCGTCCAAGTTGGCAAGGACTGACGAGCGTCGTCGGTTAAGCAAGAGAAGAGAAAGACGTAGTTGATGCGCCCACCTCTAGCAGTCAAGAGGCTCAAAACGGCCAGGAGAAGAAACGAGCGTGGGTGGACCGAGATCATGAGAGGATGAGAAGAAAGGTTGACTGGATTTAATGGCTAGCGGACTGACCATGCAATCAAGATCAAGCGGCAGATAAATAAGAACATGGATACATGTTTCATCTACAGGGGTCAGTCAGTCAGTCATTTCTCAGGCACCCTGAAGGGGACGCATAAGTAGGTGCATAGAGGAGGTGTGATTCTTGGTCAAACGGGCTATTATCTGGAAGTTCGTACCGGCCATGACTCGTAGACAGTGATATTGGGACGGCAAGGGACAAATGAAAAATAGGAACAGACGGCTCCGCCCTGTGCCAAGAGTACTGATCGAAGGCTAGTTGATCGGCGCCAAATTAAAACACAGAAGAACACAATATGTCATCTGGTATGCATATTTTGCTCCAGGTAATAAGTACGTTCTGCTAATACTAGCAGTATATATCAATTTGGGAGTCGTGCTGGTCAAAGGAGTTGGTAGAACATACCGCCAGTCTCTTCTACTTGCAAAGTACCCATATTGTTTGGCAGGTAGGGACTTGATGTTGACGTGGTCGCGATATTACACCGCGTCGCTCAGGTGCATGGATGTAGCACTAGAACATGTTCTCCTTCTGCATACTTGGCCTGTGAGTTAGTGGCGTGAAGCTTCACGCTGGTATCTTACAGTCTCGAAGGCATGCTCTAGCTAACATGAGCGTCCGGTAACAACTAGCTAAGACTCTCTATCCCGGTAACAGCGGTGCTGGGCAGAAAGACAATCTCTATCACCAGGTCCTGCAGCCGGAGATGCCTAGTCTCGAAGATTTGTTCTTGATCTCCCCAAAAGATAAATTAATAGTCATGGACAGATGTTTGTGTGTATAGGCTGAGGAGACGTTCCAGAACGAAGTGATGGGCAGAGAAGAAGTTCCCTCTGCAGCAGTGCATTCTCGCCACTCTGCATTGACGGGCGCTTTAAGGGGCAGGAAGGGGAGGGTCACGGCTGCAGCCTGGATATGGTGGAGGGCGTGCGCACATAATGATATGCCGCGGACACCGCTGTGTGGCGACTATTTTCGGATGGTCGAAAGAGTATCAAAATCCTTCGTTATTTCCTCATTACGGAATTTCCCGGATTTCGACTGAGGTGAAATGTGACATTTAGCACTCTGATTCTATTTTGACTTGCCAAAAATAGTTGCCACCCAGCTGTGCAACATGCGGACAATACACACATAGGAACGCTATCGTCACCAGGCATGTCCCTGATATCCCACGTCCCAATCGTGGGTTCAGCGAGGGCATGAAACCCCTCGACAATCGACGTGCTATCACACAATGTTATGAAGCTTTCAAGAAATTAGTTGTTTGATCAGTACTAGTAGTCTCGTTACTTTATTCCAGGTTTTTTTTGACGTTGTGTATTAATCAGTATCCTTTGGAATTAAATGTGCCCGTTCTTCGCCGACGTCCATTCTATTGTGGCATTCATCATAGCGTGGCCGCCAGGCGGGTTTATCGTCATGAAGATATTCAAATATAGAGTCGACCAGCTCTTGAGTAGTGATGCTGCCAGTAGTGCCGTTGCGCTTGTCGAACGCGCACATTGCGCGAAGGGCGTCTTTACAGAGCACAGAATCTATAACAGAGAATTGGGTCAGGGAATTGGGTTTCGGCGCCTTCGCGACGGTAAATTAGACGACGTTGACGCTGTATATCCACTTTCGATAGTGACCGTGACCGTATTGCTTCGCGGTGTTGTCTGAACAAACGCCCGAGTCATGCCGGTCGACCGGTTAGTCCCGGTGATCCCTTATTTAGGTATCACCTCCAGAAATTCAATTTCCTGTTATTGGCAATTTCTTCCAACATTCCTTCCCCCTGCGCCACAGGACTTAGATTCTGTGTTACGTGTATGACGGTTCTCGCATTTTTTCCCCCTCCATATGCCTCACACACATTCTTCGCAGGATATGACATATTGTTGGAAGCTCATCGAGTTTGTCCAATTTCAATGGGCGGCGTCGCGGCGATGAGAGTGTACCGGCTCTTCGTGCGCGTATCACGGTGATGACGTTCTTGAAACAAGCGTTCATTAAATATTTTAATCTCATGTAGTATGTACGCGTTATATTTATCATCTTGCTCTGAGTCAGATTACCGGAATCTCGGTAACTTTTCAGGTTTCCCGTAGCAGTGTCAATGCACTGCACTATCAAAGCCATATCAAGGCTAGATTGTCTCTACCGATGATCTGTATCGGTTCTGATACATGACTTTATTTATGGAGATACCCGGGTACCATCCTTTTTTGGCACCGCATTTTTCTTGCGAAGGGGGAAGCAAGGGGGAACTTTGGTATTGTTCAGAGTGAGAGCTGTCTGTAAATGGCGTTCTTCCATTACTTGACGAAATCATGCGATCATAGGTCCCTGAAGACTGATCTTCCGTGACTGATGCTGGCTAATGCTATGATGAGCGCTTGCAATTGTGCCCTTCAACTATCCTTTTCCGTAACGGTGTCACAAGTGGGTATTGAATGCATCTTTTAATAATCACATTTCAATTCGCACACCGGGTGCTATTTTTCTCTGTGGCTGCGTGAACAGAGATGAATTGTATTCACGGTCGTATCAACGGCCGAAGAAGCCTTTTTGATTTCTTGCAAACGCTCCGGCCTCCGAGGTGCAAAATGATGATGATAGTATTGAGCGGGTTTTTCTGGGGCCTTCTAACTGTCCTATTAGCCTGACAGGGTTTTAACAATGTTCGGTTTACCTAATCATCCGAGTTCTCTCTGAGATGATGGAATGTATCGAGAATGGATGCTACTTAACATGGCTACTGGGTGGAATTTGAGTACCACAAGGACCAATAGTGCTAAACAAGTGTCAATATGAAAATTTGTCTTCCGAAAGCAGACAAGTTTCAAAAATCAAGCAACCATGGCTGGGGACGAGCTCATCGATTCACGCGTCTCGGTGAAGCAGTGCAAGCGCGCCATCGATGCTATACACTCCCACCAGGCCAAGAAGACTGACAAAGAATCAGCAAATGAACTCTTACCGGGGAAAGAACAGTTTGTTTGGCTGAATGTTGCGGTCAAGAAAGTCGCTGCCGAGAGGAAGATAATGCCCGTACAAATGTAAGTCGTGCTTCGACGTGTCATTTCCGGTGCTGATATCGCATTAGTCCCGTGGTTCATCCCATCGTCGACCCCCGGACATCGGCCGTCTGCCTCATAACGAAAGACCCCCAGCGAGAGTACAAGGATCTGCTGGAGGCTAAAGAGATCAAATTTATCTCTCGTGTCGTCGGTATCAACAAGCTGAAGGGGAAATTCAAGCCCTTTGAAGCTCGAAGGATACTGCTAAAGGAACACGGGCTGTTCTTGGCTGACGATCGGGTTATCCCTTTGCTTCCAAAATTGCTAGGCGAAAAGTGGTTTAATGCCAAAAAGTGCGTTCAGTACTCTTGTCTTATTCGTCTTATTGATTTACGGCACAGGCAACCTATCCCTGTCACCTTGACTCGCAAGGATCTCAAAAAAGAACTTGAACAGGCTATAGAGTCGACGTACATGAACCAGAACTGTGGTACCAATACGTACGTATGAATCCTACTGCTACTACATTAACTCTGACGACATCCACTATAGCGCAATAAAAATTGGAAACATGTCCCACACGCCCGCCCAGATCCTGGCGAACCTGAAGGCTGCTCTTCCCGTGATCGCCAAGCGTATCAGTGGTGGATGGGACAACGTACAAGCTCTGTCCGTCAAGACCAGCACTAGTGTCTCGTTGCCAATCTGGAGCTGCTCTTTGGGAGACGAGGAAGGTGGCCGTTGGGAAGGCCTGAACGTCGATCCCGACGCGAAGAGCGGAGAAGCAGACGAGGACGAGGCCATGGTAGTCGACAAGCCTGCCTCGAAGAAACCAAAATCGCCGTCCAACGGAAAGAAGCGTGCTGCTGCAGATGACGAGCCAGAAGAAACCTCTAAACCCAAAAAGAAGACAAAGGGTGCCGAAGGCAAGTCTGTACCGGAGCCATCCAAAGCCGGGCAAGGGAAGGCTCTCATTACAGCGGGTTCGCCGTCGAAGAAGGAAAAAGTCAAAGCTGTCACTTCGTCCGCTACAAAGGTCGCCGCTGATTCATCGAAGGAATCGAAAGCTCCTGCTCCCGAGGATTCCGTCCCCCCTGTGACCAAACCCACTCCCTCCACTGATGCTCCCTCTACCAGCGATGACCATAAAAAGGCGAGGAAAGGGAAGAAACGCAAACCCAAAGCCTCTTCTGACGCTTCAGTCCCCAACCCCGCCCCCGTCCCTGCTCCAGGGCCTTCACCCGCTTCGGAGACCAAGGAATTGAAGAATAAGGTTTCGGAAATTACTCAACCGGACAAGAAAGATGAAGGTACAGGGACGAAGCAGGCGAAAAAGCGAAAAAGCGTAAACAAGGAGATTGATACCCCCAGTACAGCAGACAGTGAAGCGAAAAGCGAAAAGGTGTGCATCGCCTTTGCCCTTGTTACGCAGCCTCCTGACAGATGTAACAGGTATCCCCCAAGGAAACCGTTGTGCCGTCAGTGTCTGCCCCCGTCGACGGTCCTTCGAAGAAAAGTAAGAAGCGTAAAACGCCTGAGTCAGTAGATGATGGCGTAGCTAAGGCTACGACTGATTCTCTCACTGCGGACGATCTCAAGAAAAAACGCAGCGCAGCGCCAGGTGAGAAGAAAAAGGACAAGGTAGTCAAGGTGAAGAAAGGCAAGAGTGCCAAAAATGATATTATCGGAAAGAAATCAGTTTTAGCCTAGTACACTTGTATTGTTGATAGCACTTGAACTCTTGTTTGCCGGTGAGCACAATTGCCGATTGCCGGTCCCCATGGATGGCGCCATACGAATCAATGGTTGCTCCGTACCCTCAACGTCCCCATGGCTGCAAGCCAAAGGACTTCGACGAAAATCTCGATTCCTCACTCAATTGAGCCCAATTGTTGCATTGTGGGCATCCTACAGCAGCTGACACCGGATGAGCCAACCAGTGGCAGGAAGATCGCTCTGGTGTGTATCTAGAGATGCTTCATTGCGTCGTCCATACACCTTGCTCAAACGTTCGTCGCTCCTTATCTCACCGGTAGATTCTCCATGGTTCTGCGGGGTAGGCCTTTCTCCGTACGCACTGTGAATCGTGTTAATTCGAACATTACGGCAGGCACAAGGACTATCTGTTTCACAAGCGGCTCGGACTCTGTCTTCCTTTGGACTCATTTCGTTTTGATTTCCGGTAACTTTATTGCCTCGATGCAAATGTTACGCAGTATCAGTAATCATCGCTACAGTGGGTGCCATGAAACTCCCGGGACTTGGCGGCAACACGGTTTGGAGGACGAAGTGACCGACATCAGCGTTGTGGTCGATTATCTCGCGAAGACATTTGGATATCAGGTTGCTTTGATCGTGGGGCACTCCAGAGGGTCTATAGTTGCCTTCCGTTGGCTGTGTACTACCGAAGCCGGCAAGAAGGTGTCAGGTTTTGTCAATGTATCTGGGCGATACCGTATGCAAGTAAGTCTCTATCTTGAAACATTTTACTCTCTTCAACTATTCTTTTAAAATAGAAAATCCACGGTGAAAGCAACTCGCCGCCTTACTTTATCGTATCGTTAATTTTAGGTCTAATAACAGAAACTGCTCTGGCGAAGAAGTGGTCAGAGAGCTTCCTTTCGCAAGGATTTCATATCTGGACGCCCACAGTCGCGAGGAAGATTCTCTCGATCAAGATTCATCCAGAAGATGTTGAAATT
The DNA here is from genome assembly GCA_030435655.1 of Armillaria novae-zelandiae. Taxonomy (NCBI): domain Eukaryota; kingdom Fungi; phylum Basidiomycota; class Agaricomycetes; order Agaricales; family Physalacriaceae; genus Armillaria; species Armillaria novae-zelandiae. The sequence goes on from JAUEPR010000118.1 coordinate 112,855, forward strand.
TTTTCCAAGTTTGATACATCGTTAGTTTGGGACAGATTCCCTCAGGGCACTGATGTCCTAACCATACATGGGTTGTCGGATACACAGGTTCCGCCGTTCGTTTATTTTCACTTCATAAAAGGTTTGGACTAACTCCATCAATGTAGATATGACGCCGTTATCTATGCCGGGGCCTTGAGCAATCGAGACCCGGGGACTCACTCACTCCATCTCATGGAACAGGCAGATCATAATTTTGTCGAACGACAGGATGAGGTAGTTGCAACGATTCTAGAATGGTGGGGTGCTCACGAGCGCGGGGATCTCCAATCAGGTATATGGAGAGGGACGGCAGCGGATCTTAGAGGCAAGATGTAACCATGTGCAGTACTTACATGAATTTGTTCCTAGGGATGAACGTCGCAATTTTGACATGATCCATTGCTTGGGCTATATGCCTGAAGATGCCTAAGTGAGCTTTGAAGGCAGGTACGTGCCGTTATGATTTTCTACATTTGATATTCGACGTCCATTCATGACATATGCGTTGATGAATGGTCCTATCAGCTGAGCCGTTTGCGTCCCTTTTTTACAACAGCGTGGTGGTGGCTGAACTGTGCCTGATAGGCATGCCGTCAAATCCCCGCTCTGCTCTTGACGCGTACAACAAAAATGAAGGCTCCAACGGTTCTAGAACATCTTGATGCGCTTCCCTTGATATCAATTCTAGCAACGCGTCATCATCTCGCGTGATCCCCAAAAGTCGAGATCATGCGAAGGCAAATAGAACAGTAAGTGATTCTTGTTGCGATACGCGATCAGTTAACAAATGTGCTACAACTAGGAGCAACTACGTGTAGACTATAATATTAAAGGAATAAGAATTATTTTAAGGTAAGTAATCAATTGTATGTCAAGTCCATGAACTTAGCGCTTCTACATATGAGATGGGTGTATAGTAGGAGATCTCCGTCTCGCGACGCCGGCGATTAGCGTCCATCTACCATCAGGCCAAAGCCCCCCGCCATCGAGATTGAATAAATTATGATGCATCTGTCTCCCTGCGTATACAGCATCGTCGACGGATGGAAGGTGTCGGATGCGTGTTTCGAGTGGCGACGAACTAGGTGAATGATAGGGTATCGGTGGGGTTGCTGCGCTGACTTGTCAGACGCGGCATAGACATTAACATAGCCACATGGCTAGCGGTGTCGGTCGTGGCTGGCCGTTTACTGTGCAGCAGGAAGGAATGGGAATGGAAATCGCGAATTAGAAGAAGACTGCGCCTGTGGATGACGCGCCCCCCTTCACTGTTGTTTGCGAGCCCTGCGATGGCTTTGAAGGGTTTTGTGCAGGCATGATAGATGAAGGTATGAGGATGGGCTCGAAAATGAGGTGGTGGTGGTGGCGGTGGGAGGTGTTCTGGTAGCGGAGGGATGACTACTGATGAGGGTTGAACTGGTTCTTGGGAGGGAGACGACAACTAACGGGTCTTTATATAGGATCACCACGCCGTATTGAGGCAAATTCCGCACGCGGTCACGAAATGCTATGGGATGACTACCCATGACTCAAACGGGAAAGGAGTTAACGGTGGCTTTACCCAAGCATGGAACTCCCACGAAGGCGCTCGTTTGACAAAATGACGACGATGATTTCGGCAACACGACGCCCAGCTTTCCAACGTTTCAAAAATATACCATTGAAGACGGCCTTTTTCGGAAGTCAACACCGCAAAGCTGTTGGTTCCTTCTGCCTTGTGCCAAAAAAAAGCGAATTCTCTATTTCCTCGCACAGCCTTCAGCCCCTTCGCCGTCAGGTACCTACCGCCGAAAGCGGACATTTTCATCAGTAGTCGATCGTGATTTTGGAGAGTTGGTTCAAACCTGGCTCACGGTCAGCGCTACTTGGTCTAATCTGCCGGTGACTCGGTGCAAGGTTCCTGCCGCGGCGCGCGTCTGGCTTGTGAAGAAGTCTATTCGGGCTGGTTCTCCTTCCGAATACACTCCGAATGCTCCGCTTCGAATTGATGGTTTTCTTTGCAGAATTATTTTCGGGTGCGCTCGAAGGTAAGCTTCTTCCAAGCTTGAAACGTTGACGTTTTCGTGCCTCTCAAATCTTCTCACCACCACCTCCTCGGTTTTCAATGGGATCCGTAATGCCTGTAATATAAGGCATTCCGGTCATTTCAATGATCATCAACGTCGTCCGGAACTAGGGGGCCGCTCGGCAAAGGTGTGATCCTGATGAATGTAACGTTGGATTTAATTGTGGGCCATGGACTGAGTAAAAATCCAAATCTAATCATTGCATGCGACTCAGGCATGCATATCTGACTGGCATTCAAACCGTCAGCAATTCTCGATCCTGTCACCAGGGCGTCGTGCAAAGTAACGTTACATTTGCAGCTGTAACTGATCCACATATGGTTGCGAAGGTACCTGTGGGATGATGAGGCCTCCCAGAGGCTGATCAAAGCGGGGGGCCACGGGTTGATCCATTCGTAAGTTGTACGATTCATGCCTGTCCAAACAATCCACGTTCTACGTTCCGTCAAGATTGACAAGGCCCCGTGCACCAGTCTGTGTTCCCTGAGTTTTTAATGAACGGCCATTTGCTTCCGTTCAAGCCTCTGTACCCGGCGGACTTAGCGGCTGAGCGTCATCGTGGCTGTGCTTAGGAATCTTCAGTCCCTCTCGGACATCAGAACGAAGTCCCCCAGGGCATCAGAGAAGACTCGAGAAGTCATTTTTCAAAATGCACAACCCTCCAGCGTTCCGACAATTTTCTCGAACATCATAACACGCGGAGCCCACGACACTACCTAAATCATTCTAGGATTCTGCGCTTTCGTACCTAGTAAGGATAGTTCGTTTTCAAACCCGTTTTAAATCGCAATATCTATGCGATGGTCTCGGATACATGATGGGGAAGGCGGGTGAGTATTCTTGTAACCCATCGCGATTTAATTGGGTTTATTGCGTGGGCCTCATCCCACTTCATGGCCTGGGAATCCTCTCCATTCTGAACTGGCTTCGAGTCGACACGCGTAGTTGATGCATGCCTCACCACTGGCCCGCTAACAGTCTTCTAGTGTGCCTTGACATTGTCACCGAAACGATACCAGATTTACCGTGGTTCTCTCCGGTAACCATGGATAGAAGACTTCGTTAGTGGGTCGACTATCCACAACGGAGCGGCCCGACTCAGGGAAAACCATCGGTCAAATCAAGAACACGATTTCCGGGATTATCGATAGTTCAGGCATCTCAAGTTGTAGGCGGTCCTGATGGTCCGCTCAACGTGGCTTTCGCTGAATGGGAGAATCAAAAACGAACTATCGGTACGATCACCACTAGTACATGAGAGGCCACGATGTTCGCAACTTTTGGCTCTATAATGAAACTGGTCACGGGGCTCATCCTGGCGGACGCGGAATCGGATGGCGAAAACGCAGCACTTCTCTGATTGGCGACGGCGATCAAATTGCCGGAAGTATCTTGGATTTAACTAGTAGGACAAGCCAAGTTCCTTGCGTGCTGACGCCGAGCCTGGGGTGTGGAAGCCTATACTTGTCTAACGTGAAGTCGCTGAGTGCCAATTTCTTATAACAGAGAAGCAAGGCGATTAAGGTGCTGTTAGCGGCACAGTAGAGTTCAGCAGCATGGACACAATCCAGAACCTCTCTACCCCTTGTCCTTGTTCTTGTCTTGTCCCGTACCCAAAGCCTTGGCATCTTAGTTACTTGTTTGAGTAAACATAGACGTTGGCATGGCGGTTATAAATGTATTTCTGAGGCGTTAAAAGTTGGTCGGTCCACGAGTACTTCGCGGGGTCCATCTGATTCGTTCTGCTGGACTTCGGTCCCACCAACCAGGTGTCGGAGCGCCACTATTGGTGGGATACCATGCCCATCAATGTCATAATAGAGGCACAAGCGTCAATCAATGCTATTGATATTTTGATAGGACAGTGGAGATGATTTACGCAGTACGACCTAGAACCTGGGAAGAATCAGCACCAGCGACGGCATGGATGATGGATCGAAACAGGATGGTTTCGGCACTTTCCATCCTTCACCGATCAATTTTCAACTGGTCGCAAAGCGGATCTCTCCATTTTTGAGGTGTTCTAAATTTGGAAAACAATGATGATAAAAGACACAAAACTAAGATATTCAACGTAACTCGAAGGACACTCCGATTACAGGGCGGTCAGGCTATTTCTGCAATTATTTTCCCTCTGTCAAGGCACAGTCAGATCAAGGACGCCTGTCGGAGACAAAACCTACATGTTCTTGTTCGCCTCCATCTCTCTGTGGGCCTCTTGAATATCGTTCCAATTATAAACCTACACATACATGTACATGCCATTAGAGAAAAGTCTGAGAATTCATAAAAGCCACACCTTATGGATGTACGTCTTGATAGGACCATCCCCTTCGCTTCCAGTGACGTTCCCCAAAAATTGGTCCCTCAGACTGTCAGTTTGTCAGAAAAGACATGACGAATGTAAGTAATCTTACCGGGCGATCAAGTCCGCCTGGTATTTCAGGCTGCGAGACCGTAAAGTGGAACCCTGGATCCGAAGGCGCTTCAACAGGATGGGCCGCAGGTCCACAGAAGGGACCGTGAAACCTTTCCTACTATGAGGCCATGATACATAAAGACTCGAGGACCACCTACCACTGAGGAACGCAAATAACGTCATACGACCATCGACAGCAAGCGAATTGATATTCTTGTTCCAATGTGTTTGACCAACGAAGTCCAGAACGACATCGATTCCCTTCCCCCCCGTAATTTTAAGTACTTCGGCTGCAAAATCCTGGGTCTTGTAATTGACTCCGTGTGTCGCACCGTTTGGCATTGAAAGCAGCCAATCGAGTTTTTCCTTCGTAGAGGCAGTGGCAATGACATTCTTCCTGGATGGATATTAAAATGTCAAGACTATGTAAACAGTGCTTGAACTGACGCGCCAAGCGAGCGGGCCATTTGGATGGCGGCGATACCAACTCCAGATGCAGCGGCGTGTATTAAAACACTTTCGCCATGCTTGAGTTCTCCGTATACTGTAATTCCTTGGAAGGCTAATTAAAGTCGAATCAGTTTCTACATTTCCTGATATTAGAGAATCCATACCGGTCAGAAATACCTCGGGAATACTAGCAGCCTCATTCCAGGACAGATGCGAAGGCTTGGGCATGAGATGGGTTTCATCCACAACGATGTATTCTGCATACGCTCCCTGGAATACGGGTGAAAATCAAGAGATTTTGACGGCATCATCTTCTTACACCCGCGGCAATACCGAAGACTTCGTCACCCTCCTTCCAATTACCGGAGACGTTGGGTCCAAGAGTAGCGACATGGCCCGAAAACTCAACACCGAGAATCGTAGAGGCTCCGGGCGGCAGCGGGTACATTCCTTCTCGTTGCAGTATGTCCATGCGATTCAGTCCAAAAGCCCTGATCTGTGATGGTCGGGTAATAAGTGTGACATGAAAAAGTAATCATTGTCGTGTCAGACCGATGGCGGTCACATACTTTTACAAGAAGCTGCCTGTCCGCGGGAGCTGGTGTCTCAGCCTCCCCGATGAAGAGATTCTCGAGCGGTCCCTTGTTGTCTTTGATTAGTATGGCTCTCATACTTGTTGATATGCAGCAATTCCAAATGAAACTTGACTGGTTTCAGGTCTGTGTAAGCAATTAAAGATGAATATCAAGTCGACACGACCGCGCGATGTTAGTGAAACTGAAAGAGTAAAGATAAGCTTGAGAATGATGATAAATCATGAAGATGGAGATGACACAACATGAGGACGGGATTATGACATCATCATTACTTACTCTATAGACCCGGCCCGACTGCCACCGGCGCTTGGCCAATGGTACAGGCCACTGATACCCGCACTTCGCCGTTCGGTTGATGCTTGAATCTGGATTGAGAAAAAATACAGTGCCCTGGGCGGTGAAGTAAACAAGAGGCAAGGGATGTGAGAACTGACGAGTAAAGCAGCCTCAGGATACCAGCAGCTCCCCACGCTTCTATACATACATTCTTGACTTCAAGTTGAATTTACGAATCTGAGCCCAGCTGCTCAGGCATAAGTAAGTTTTCCCCAGAATCCCAGATATCATCACTGCTTGACCTGGCGCAAATCATGATGTAGAATGGACTTAGATGAAGTATCAGGGACGCTGTGCTGTCGGTCGTGCCTTCGTCCTGATTGGCGCTTCGGCAACAGCAATCGGAGGCCATTCACCCTCGATTTAGAGGAGTCCACAAATCTCGGATGAGAGAGCGGGATCGTTATCTACTTCGGCTCCGCGATCGCGTGGTGTCACTGTCTCCGCCGAAGGGAAATACGGCTGTCATCAAATGCCCATCCATGGGGTTACAAGTTTGATAGGCGCACCAGCGTGGGCTAGGTATTGATAGATACTCTGAGGGCAGGCAAACAAAAAAGCGTCAAGAGGTGCAAGTTGTGGTTCCTGGAATGTTGATACTTGTAATGAAAATTGTACCCCGAGGATCCTGGATGGTGTATAGATTCGACCGCTATGATTTCGCTGTAAGTTGAGAGTACGTGGACTAACGGCAAAATTCGTGACACGGAACAAAAGGACGGGTAGAACCAATGATAAATTCAGGGGATCCAAACGTGATGATAACCCGTTCTTCAAGATCGTATGGGAGGATGAAAAGCTGGAAACAAAGTTCTTCCCTTGAGGACCGAGTTCCCCGAATCTGGCATAGCCGTACCCTTGGCAATAGAGTCAGGTTTTACATGGCAGCGTGAACCAAAAAAAAATCCTCCACTCACGTTCTCGTCCTTCGGGATCGCGGCACGATGTCGGTCACTATGCTTTCAACCCTCCCCCGCATACCACCGTGTTTCGATCAGTCAAACTTGGCCGTAGGGATGACGGATCACTCTGCCTACTAATCAAGAAGGGATTACATGCATACACCCCAGATAATCCGATCTACATCGGGAGCGTCCCGCCCTTTGTCGTTGAGATGAACAATCTAATGAGCGCCTTGTTCTATCTCATACAGGTCCAGTCAGGAACCAGTTCAGATCTGGAAGCCAAGGGCACTGGTCTGAGTCGAAAAATGTTTGCCGCAGACAGCAACTGATACTATTATGGCACTGGCAAATATCCGATATCGGTAAAACATCTTCATCATGGGGACGGTTATCATACCCTGTGTGCGAACTTGAATTGTCGGGTAGTATTTTCAAGGCCGTCTAGTTCTGATCCTTTCGGGTTGAAAAGGTCCAGCATTGAAGATGGCGGCCACAGAGGCCCCGTAAAGGACAGCGTGGCACGGTCGAGACTGTCGCCACGGCAGACACACATGTACAGCATCAGCAAAACGTCAGCCCGCACAAAAAATCTCGTATTCCAACACTGCCGTGGTTTCTTAACTTTATGACGCATGACTCTACATGCAGGCGTACTCGGCCCTTCGTCATTGCCATGGCAAGGGTTTAGTGCCCCTTGAAGATCACGATCGTAATGGACCATGTTCCCGTAAACCGATGCTGGCAAACCTCATCAAAGAAGGGGCTCACTCGGCGCTGTTCACCTGATATGGAACGACGCATCGGGAATCCACAAAGAGAAATTCCTAGATGGCGCACTTGTGTTCGATCTGAGATGCTGGGAATGACAGAAGCACAAAGTCGGAACAGGCGCTTGTTCGGAAGGCAATGAATATCTCGAAGACCTTTCCCCTTTTGCGCAATGTTTCAGTTCAGGTGTAGCATGGTTTTAATTATAACGACGTACCCATGGACCTAGTTGAATCAACATCGTGATTCTGTGAAACGGTGAGAGTCGACTGGGTTTTGTTGCGTGCTTGAAGGCTGTTCTCGTCATCCAGACAGCCCAGACCAGTAATATACGAGATAAAACCAGAGATTCAGAGGACCGAGGTCAAAAACCGAGATGATCGCAGTGAGCGTTCTAGTAATTCGGAGTCCGCGACCTACTAGAGTAAAGCTACCGTGACGTAGGAAGCAACGGTTGACATAGGCTCCGATCCAGGTGGCGCGAACACGACAACGTCTATTCCTGCGATTCGGTCGTTCAAGGTGGCTCCGAGGACAATCTACTCGCTAGCGGCGGGAAAGGAAAGTTATGAAATATTTTCGCGAGAATTTCCTATTCTGTCAATGGTCCTAACCTGTAGAAAACAGGAGATGCGTTTGTCTTTTCATGGAATGAATTTTGGTGTCGTGGAACCTGATGGCACGTGGTCGCGCTTGCAGGTCTGATGCTTGAAACTCCGCGTGAAGGCGCCGCTTGAAAAAAAAAAACCTTAAAAATATGTGTTCACGCGTTGTTCCTTCATTTTCCCTTCAACAACTCACCCCCATCTCAATATTCTTCCTGGTGAGCATTCTTCCTCCTTTTTATATTCGATAGTTCTGCTGTTGTATATAACCTGATGATTTTTGCTATGGTCCGTGTTTCCAAGTGCGACTAGACATCGCATTCAAACCTGCCGAAATCTTTACCTAGCTTTCTGACCTCTTCTCACGTTACCGTAATCATATTGTGGACAACCTCGCTGACCTATGTTTCTGCAGGTATTGAAACAACACTCATCGATATGAAGTATAATGTATTCTTAGTACTGTTTCGCCAAATCGTGCAATATGATGGCTATGTTTTTTCTTCCAGACACGAACAACACTAACCGGTTCACTCTCATAACGAATTTATAAAATTAGCAAGAACAACTCATGTACCGACCAGGCACCGCCTTTCCTTCTCGACAAGATCAACCGCACTGCAATGATCTGGTACGGATGAGCTACCGCTGATCGAATCCAAAGAAAGACGTCGCTACTGTTGTGCCTGCAACGCCTTTTGCTGCGCCAACAATGTGGTCGATGATGCAGGACAACCAACCCCTGGTCCCTCCAGATTCTGTAATGATATCAAAACTGCTGTGATCCTCGCGATTTGTGATGCAGTCGAGCTATCCGTAGGAAAATCTACCGCAACACCTGTGTTATTGACGGCGTGGCCTGCGGCGACATTGGCGCTAAGATCCTGCACCGCTTGTGAGTCTCGGAGAAGAATATCTATGCGCGGAGAACTCACTTTGATGAACGAATTCCTTTCGGGAGGGCAAGAGCACGGAATAAGCACTGGGTTGCCGTCAGCACCGGTAGTCCCATCGCAGTCACCAGTGCCGGACGGGTTGACGCCAGCCTCAATTCCGAACTCGGGAACTAGAGATGGGTCGACTCCGCTTTCATTGGTGTCCGTCCCCGCGGTGTTGTCGCTTGCGACGGGGGAAGCGACAGCGACTGGAACAGATGAAGATGCTACTGGCGAGGCTGCTGCTGACGTGGCGGTAGTTCCTTGCTGTATGGCCTGCTGTTGCGCCACAAAAGTGGTAGATGCAGCAGGACAGCCTACTCCCGACCCGTTGAGATTCTGCAAGGTGACTAGGGCAGTCTGAATCCTCGCAAGCTGGGAGGCTTGAGAGCTGTCCTCCGGGAAAGAAACCGACACTGATGGATTGTTGACGGCGAATCCAGCTTGGACATTAGCGTTCAAAGACTATCCGTAGTGTAAGAATGTGAAAGTCGTGGAGAACATGGATGCATACCTGAATGAAGGTACCACGGTCTGGGGGGCATGCGCAAGGAATCAGAATAGGACTCCCGTTGGCCCCCGTAATTCCATCGCAATCTCCAGTACCAGTGGGGTTTATTCCTGCTTCCAGCCCGAACTCAGGAATTAGAGTCGAGTCAACGTCTCGTCGAATAGGTGCAGATGTCACAGACATCACGATAAGACTGGTAGCAAGGGCAGCAGCAGTGAATTTCATACTGGATAAAATGATACGTGAAGGAATGGAGATTGTGTCTAAGGAAGGATGGTGCTGGTAGAGAAGCGGAAACACTGAAAAGAGTTGAATAAATGAAGCAAAACTCCTGCGTCAAGCAAGGAATAGTCGACACGGTCGGCACGCTGAAGAGAAAGTGGGGGTAAGAAAGGACAAGCCTTGTTTGTCCATTGTTCGAAGATGGAGCCTAATTATAGTCGATCGCCCGCCGGTTGCCACATGCGAGCACATGTTACATTCTCGATGGTCACGCCGTGACACAGGTAGCCAATCAGGGACAACCCTTGCATCCTGACTGACTCCACTAAGTCCACTTGGACAAGAACTCTATGTATCTACGTACTGAAGTATGCCGCTACTTAGGTACTGCGGAATCCTTTCTGCTCTACAGGGCTAGCTCTGTATCTGTAAGTATCTTTCGTGCTGGTGCTGGAAGTCACATTGAATCTTGATAATCATAAGTAGTAGTTCGAGATCACTACCCCTCACTATGCTCATCATTATCAGATCGTCACGCTCAAGAATATCATCCACTATGACTATTAGCGGTACGTGCTTCTACAGTGACTCGTGGTTACTGATAGTAATAATCAAGACAATAGGAATATCCCGACTGCCATATCACAATTGGGCTACTCCCTGCTCACTCCGATGAATTCGAATGAATTCTATGCTGCAACTTGAAGTCATTTAGCCGAGGGTGACTTCCCTCACGGCACTGGTCGTGGAGCCGCCGACGGATCAAAGTTCCTTTTTCTCGTCAACGGTGTTTTCGCGGGTTAGTTCGGTGGATCTCCGAATTTTCATTGGGCGGCGCTGGATTGAGTAGACCGGATCGCCATGGTTCGGAGCAATCCCCCGTTGGCAACATGGAAACAAGAAGTCGTGGTTATGCAGGGCTGCATGACGTAAATATTCGTCGTTGACGACGTTGGGTCAGCTCCACGTTCACTGTTCAGCAGGTATCAGCGGTTCGCTCGTTTCCTTCCTTCAACATCTAGAGCTAGTAGATCTGTGCTCAATATTAGCGGCACTAACAACACGCCGGCCGTGGAACGTGAAGTGACTATCCGCAGTACTAGGGCGGCCACCATTCTGCCGCAGCATTTCATTCCCCCTTGCCAAAACCATTTGCCGATAAGCTTGCCGCGCAAAGCACAGTCATTCTTTTCTTCCACCGATAAAAAAAGCAACTTCTTCATCACTTACTCTCACCCTCTTCTTTACGACCACCATGCCAAACCTGGCTCTCCTTCTCGCTTTTAGCGTCGTTGCCTGCGAATTTGCTGCAGGAACTACATACGAAATGATCAAAGAATACGCTGGTTCAGGCTTCTTTGATGATTGGGAATATTATAACAATTGTACGTCAACACCCAGCCATATGGTGCTAAATCTCATGCTGTACAGACGATAATCTCACCAACGGAGATGCTACGTTCGTTAATTGCTCGCAGCTCCCTTCTACTGCTAATATCTACGATCAATCAGCTTTGTTGGCTCCGGGTCCGACCTCACGTACATAGACTCCAACACCAACCGCGCAATCATGAAAGTCGACAACAGCACCACCGTGGCCTACAACTACAAGCGCGACACTGTTCGAATCGCGTCAAAGGACGT